>CAUYPO010127981.1:0-43306 GCA_963574435.1 Cheirogaleus major
CTGTGGGATTTCATTATGGCAGCCTGAGCAGACCAATACAGAGACTATAGCTAACTATAGTGAGTCCCTCCACCCGGCGTGGGTGTGGGCAGGGCTGCCTGGCTCTGTCTTCACACCATGCCCTGAGGAAGGAAAGGACTCTTCTCTTCTGGCTCCCATTCAAAAATCTCAGGAAAGGTGACCGGTTGGCCTGGCTCTGGTCACGTGCCTGTCCCTCATCCCAAAGCTGTGGCTGGGGCAAGAGAGGCACGTAATAGTTCATGACCAGCCTGAGCCCCATCCCCTCTGCAGCCCGACAGTGATGCATGTGAAATTCCAGGTCTCCACACAAGGTCTGCAGAAGCCTTCAAAATATTGTTTCTCAGGTCCTCTAACTCTTCTTCACCCTGCCTCTTCTTGGGGCAGGGTGCCTGAGCAGACCCAAAACCTCACCTTGCAGCGGACCTTTTCAACTCCATTATGAAAGGATGCCATTCAAAGGGCAAGGCACAGACCACCAGCCCAATTTTACAGGTGGGGAAACCAAGGCACACAGAGGTTGAGATTATATACTGAGTTTCAAGCAGAGCCAGGCCTGGAAGCCAGGACACGTGATCCTCAAAACTGGAATTTGTTTCTACCACTCCACAGTGACGTCCCTGCCCCTTAGCATCCTTACCTGACATGTGGGCAACTGAGACCCCACCTAAGGCAGAGCGGCTGCCATGCTCCACAATCAGATGGACGTACAGGCAGCTCAGGACAGACAAAAACAATAGGCGGCTCAGACGTTAAAACTGCAGGCTCATGTTTAGAAATAAAGAGGCAAGCTCCAAACCTCAAGCTTCCAGAAATGGGCCAGACTAGGACAGCTGAATGTCCTGCCACCTCTAGGCAAAGGGAATCTTTGCACCTGCTCCTCATCACCCTGAGAGTTTGAGGCTTCTCTCCCACTGGCTACGGACTCCCTGAGAGCAGGGGTGGGTCTTCCTTTCCTTTGCCCCGCCCCCGTCCCCACTGCCCGGCTGAGTCCTGTGTCTCTCACACACATACCAGAGACTTCCCCAGGGTAAACACCTGAGAATGTCTGCATTTGAAAAGTGGTCCCCTCCACTGCTCAGCCAGGGAAGTCACCCCACACCTCTGTCACAGGGTCTCCATGCAAACCGAGCAAAGGTGAGAGCCACACCTTACCTCTGCTAACCGAGCTGACGACAGTGAAACCAGGGGTCAAGAGGACGGTCAGTGGTCCCTAGGCATAGGATCCACCCCCAGTGGCAAGTGGCAGTCACAGGTCCTGGGGGGAGGGTAGGAGCCGCACGATCCCTATCCGCCATCGCCAGGCGTGGAAGCCCATCCCCGCCCAAGCCCACCACACTCACTTGGGGCAGAGGCGCCAGACCATCCCCTGCCAAAGTGGGTCGCCCTCAATAACCTCAACACCCTGCCCCTTAGCTCCCTGGACCACTCGCAGGGGACGAGCTGAGGTGGCCTTGGGCCACTCGTCAGGGAGGGAGGTGACGATGCCTGCAGCACTCAGACCACGGCTCACACGCTGCCGTTCGGGTCCCGTGCTAGGAGGAGCACTGGAAAGACATGTGCAGAGAAGGATCCAGGACAGCTCTGGTCACCCTGCCAGGAGAAACCTTGAGGGAAGAGCGTTTACCTCAAAGAGAGAACTTGGCGCTCTGAATACTTAGTCTCCCTGGAGGAAGAAGGGGATAAGTGTTCCATGTCACACTCAGAGCACAGCCAGGGACAGGGGAGGCACACCTTGGGCAGTGTGGTAGGCTCTGGGCTGCCGGGTAATGAGCTTCCTGTCCTCGGGAGGCTGCAAGGCAGACATTTGGCTTTCAGATCTGGGATTTGGTCAAATCTCTAGCGCACCTCTCATCTCCTAGGTGGTAGGGGTGAAGGAGAGTCCCAGACGCCCTCCAGCAGTTCTCAGAAAACCTCGAAGGTTCTGTCTCTCAGAACGGCGGGTGCGAGGCTGGCAGGGAGAACGTGGGGAAGGGGCCGTGCTCCCAGCCCGCCAGACCACGGTGCTCCCAGCCCGCCCTCGATCCGGCCCTCAGGCGGCCTTGTCAGTGTGCTGGGCACACACACGAGTGGCCCTGCCGTCACCACAGCGCCTGCCTCTGCCTGGGAGGGGACAATGACGCCTGCTGCGTACAGCGGCAGTCTGGAGCTGGCTCCTGAGGGAGCCGCGGCTACCCCAGGGGATCCAGAAACTTCCACATGCTTCATTCTAAACAAGCAAGAGGGTACAGTTCAGAGAACCAGTCCTCAATTTGCTTTCTCACTAGCAAGTGTGGTATGTGACCTTGGCCAAGTCACCTGGTTTTTCTTGTTTAAATGTCCCTGTTGGAGGAAGTGCATTAGCCGCGCCAGCTCCCCAGCCACCTCGCATGCAGTGACCGCTGGTGGCACCGACGATGGCAAGAGATGAGGCGCTAACTCATCCTGTCGCACCGTGGGCAGCGCGGCGGTGGGGCGTGCACGGCGATGGGGCGTGCACAGCGTCTGCACCCACCGGCACCTGCAGGCCTCTTCCCGTCCGTCCAAACGCTGGGGTCACAAGCAAGCCACCCGGAACTGGGAGCTTGGAAAGTCACTCAACTGCTTTTCTAGTTCTAAGATCTATTTCAGAAGCATTAAGTACACTTGGCTGTAACAAGGTAAGTAAAATCGCGAAAACCCTGTGGGGATAAACCAGGAGCCTGGCGGCTGGAGGTTTCCCATCCTTGTCCTGACTGCCCCGCTTTCAGCGCGCAGCTGGGAACCACAGCGTCACCCTCCGCACCCTCGCCTGCCACCCACCTGGGCCTGAGAGCAAATGGGAACAGGACGGAGCCGGAGACCAGCTCGACCTGGGCCCGCAGGGCTGGCCGCGCCGTGGCTGGTGTCTCGCTGGCGCTGACGAGCCTGCAGCCCCCTCGTTTGTTTTGTTTACCCGGAAGAAGGAAACACACCAACATCGTGTCACCAGCAACCCTGTCCCCACACAATGCTCTGGACGTAACTCAAAGTCCACGCCCTCAGAAAACCAAGAACGGGCCTGGCACAAGACGGGGATAATTTCCACCTTGTTGCAAGAACGCATTCTGCAGGGAAGGGATGAGTGACCGTCCACAGGGCCAACTGGCACCTCAGGCAGGTCTGCCGCTGCCACCTCAGGTGTCGGCACATGCCAAGGACAACATCACAGGATGCTCCCGTCTCCGGGCGAGCCCCGACTGCGGATCCAACCACTGCATGACAGAGGAATGGACACCGGGAACCTCAGCGTGAGACGATCTAATTCTTCAGATATTATCTCATCCAAGCCCTGAGTAGCCGAGGAGAAATATCCACATGTGAAGTGACTTGCCTGAGAGCACCCCGGTCAGCAGTGGCAGATTTAAGACCAGTGACCTTTTCAGAACACCGCAAGGGGACGGCAGAGTAACCGGCCAATCCCTGTGTGTGACAGTTAAGGGACAAAACTGGGGCAAAATTGGCTCTGCCGCTTCTTAGCTGTGCGACCTGGGGTAAAATACTCAACCTCTGCTATGGTCTGAGCGTTTGTGTCTCCCCAGAATTCATATGTTGAAATCTAACCACCAGCAAGATGGGTGTTAGGAGATGGGGCCTTTTGGGACGTGATTAGGTCATGTGGGTGGGGCCCTCACGAATGAGATTAGTGTCTTCATAAAGGAGGGCCCAGAGATCTCCTTCACCCCTTGTCCCTGGCCGGTGCATCCATAAGCCCCCACATACGGACACAGCAAGAAGGCACCATCTATTCAGAATGATGATCTGAATTCAGAAGAGGTGATCCTCCTTTGCATCTATGAGAAAGCAGGCCCTCGCCAGACACTGAGTCTGCCAGCACCTTGATCTTGTACTTCTCAGCCTCCAGAACTGTGAGGAGTGAGTTTCTGTTGTTCGTAAGCCACCCAGTCTAGAGTATTTTGTTACAGCAGCCCAAACGGACTAAGACACCCCCTCTGTGCCCCATTTGCTCATCTATAAAACAGAGGCTGTGAAGGCTAATGAAGACAGCACGTGTGAAGTGCTCACCCAGCATTTCAGCGCTACAATACTTAACAAATGTGAGGCTGTTAAAGCTATTATTGGATCACTCAGGGTTTCAGTAGAAATACCACCTGCTCAATCCCTGAGTTTACAGACATCTCCCCACCACGCAAACATGCAGCTCTCAGGGCAGAGTCCAGGTTTGGGGGGCCACGCAGGCCTAGACTGGTAGCCTGGTGTCCCTGTGTGACCTCAGGGGAAATGCTAACCTCCCTGGCATATCTGCGAAAGAGGATAGTAACACTCACACCCGGAGCTGGAAAGTTAAATACTCTGAGGTGAAGCCCTAAGCACAGAGCTCAGCACGTTGCATGTGTATTAGTGTCCTAGGGCCACCATAACAAGGGGCCACACTGTGTGGTTCAAAACCACAGACATTCATTGAGGCTGGAATTCCAAAACCAAGGTGTTGGCAGAGCCCTCCACCCTCTGAAACCCATAGGGGACAATCCTTCTGTATTAGTTGGGAGGGCTGCCGTAACTAGCCACGACAGCCTGGGTGGCTTCAACAACAGAAATGTTCCTATTTTGGAGGCTGGAAATCCAAGATCAAGGTGTGGGCAGGGCTGGCTGCTTCTGGGGCCTCTCTCCTTGGCTTGCAGATGGCCACCTTCCCACTGCGTCCTCACATGGGCGCCCCCAGTCTATGTCTCGTCTGTGTCCTAATCTCTTAAGGACACCAGTCATACTGGATTAGGGCCCAGTATATGGCCTCATTTTAACTTAATTATCTGTCTAAAGGCCCTATCGTTAAATACAGTCACAATCTGAGGTGCTGAGGGTAAGACTTCAACATGTAAATTTTGAGGGGACACAACTCAACCCATGACAGCATGGCTGATTACCTTTCTTCCTCTTTACGGAAGGAAAATGTGGAGATCCACAAATCCTCACTCATGGCACTGTGCAGTGCCATACAGAGCTGGCTTTTTAATCCGGAGAGATGTCCAACACGAACAAGTGCCTTTCTACAAATGTGCACTTTGCCTTAAAAATGTATTTTTCCATGGAGCTTTGACCCCATGGCTGGCACTGCCCTGATTTTATGGGAAATGCACTGATGGCTCCGACAAGAATGGGATCTCCGAGGTGCTTATGGTCTCACAGGACAGGTCAGGCAAGTGCCTGGGGAATGATGCAGAAGGAGGAGTGATGGAAAGTGCTGAGTGCCCCAATGATGCACAGACCAAGCTGTGGGGCGGGGTGAGGGGAGGAGCAGGAAGAGGACGAGGAAGAGGAGGAGGGGGAAGAGGACAAATTGACTATCTGGGAGGGGTGTAGAGGAGCCCAGTGGGGATGGATTTGCCCCTTAGCTTGAGTGGTAGGTCCCGTGGCCTGGGCTGTTTGTATGCTTGCATACAAAGGGGATGGTGGTTTGAGGAGGGGAAGGTGGCGGCCACCACCATCTCCCCAAGGCCTGGGTTCCCAATCAACGTGGGCAAGAGAACTCATTCTGCAGGATCTAAGGTATCCGAGCCACGGCTGAGAAGCGACTTCTCTCTCAAGCCCCCGGCTGCCTGCAAAGGTGCCCACTGTCCTCCCTTGTCCAGCCGGACCTCAGGCCCTCAGGCCTCTCCAGTCCTGCTGCCCAGGCCACCAGCAACACAGGCTCCCTCTCTCTGGATGATGCTGCCTGTGGGGGTTCTCCACCTGACCCCAGTGGCAGGAAACTGCAGGAGCTGCTAGGGAGAGGGGCCACGGAGCCCCCTCCTGAGACCACACAGAAGGCTTCCATGGGACACCTGGGGCTCCTATGTCCTGGTCTTACCTGCAGGTTAAGAAATAATAATTACTAGAAATGGTAAAACTACAGCGATGCGAAGCAGGCTGGTGGTTGCCAGAACCAGGGGGTGGTATTTTTTTTAAACGTCAATTATATTGAGGTATAAAAAATTATATTTTAATAAGGCTGACCCCTCCTCCACATAAATAAATGATACCATGTTGAAACTTGGTGAAGCAAATGCTAATTACTGCTTATCTAACCATTTTTCCTTTCCCCACTTCCTTGCAACCAGAGGTCACCTCTTGCTATAGATGAGGCGGAAAATATCAGAGACTTGCTTTCTCACTCTCCACTGGGTATGGGTGTGGACATGTTTCTCTTCAATGAGACTTGATGGAAATTCCAGCAGGGGAATTCTGGGAAAGATTTCCCTCCCTGACAAATTAAGATGGACAAGGAGAAACTCACCTTCCTGCCTGTCTTTGGATACAGTTGCATGAGAACGTGATGCCTGGAGCAGTGGCAGCCATGCTATGAGCATGAGGGGACAAACCTGAGAACAAAGGTCAATATGCTGAAGATAGCAGCCCAGATGGTTAGAATGAGTCCGTGAAATTATTACTGACACACTGAATTAACCCAACTTCGGAACTTCTACCTTTAGACTTCTGGCTATGTGAGTTGAAACACCTTGTTTTTAAAGCCGCTCTTAGTCTCCTATTCTTACCTGTAGCCAATAACATCCTACAGGTGAGATGATTTTCATATCTACATACTTTTACCCCAACCCCCCAAACTGAGATCACGGTGAGATACAAGATAGAAACTTATAGCTGTAAGCTGAGCCCTACCTGAATGCTGAGTCCACAGTCCCCAAAGATAATGCTGTCCCCCAGCCCTTAAGCAAACTGGGGAAACAGATGCCCATTTCTCTTGTGTATGAGCACTTCTCCCTGTCACTCCTGTGTGCAGGATCGATGACTGATAATAGTGTCAGATGTGACCCACATGCATACACTGTCCCTGGCCGGTGCATCCATAAGCCCCCATTTGCCCAGGACAATCTCAGTTTTCACATGTGTCCCAGAATGATTATGCATTTGAACGAAAAATTTAGTCACCCCGCTTCTGGCTGCCTCAGCACCCTTTGTGTTCCCCTGACCCAGTGCTCACCACACTACACTAACATAAGGTTGTTCTGTCCTCCCCACGGAGACGGGAAGGCAGGAGGCAAGGACCCTGCCAGGTTCACGCCAATTCATCTCACCTGGTTCACAGAGCCTGACCCACAGCAGATGCCTGATGCAAGCTGCTAAACTGAACCAAATGTTGACAGGCTAAGAGCCTTATGCTAAAAGGATTAAGGCAAACCAATAGAATGTGGGCATAAGAAACAACTTTTGGAGGGAGAAGGGAACTTGGGTGCTTTCCCAGAATCCCTGGCCCTCACCCCTGGCCCCGTTGGCACAAGGTCCTGCAGAAAAGTGGCAGAGATATCCAGGCATCCAGCTGTCTGATGCAACCTCGCTGCAAAGGCGCCTCGTGCTCTTCATCACCTGACGTGGCACGTGGTGAATGCACGACCCACACAGATGCCAACCACCCTGTGGACGCGGGGAGACGGAGGAGCAGAACACCTTGTTGCTTCCTGAGAGCGCCCAGGGCACTTCAGTCAGACACCAAGGGACAGATGAACCATATGCTCCAAAAAACACTTTGTCAACACCATCTTGTTCAGTGACACATCAAGATATGAATTCTCTAAGCAGGTTGCTTTCTTGATCTCATGGTTCAAACTCGTAAGTATTTCAGCAAATGCCCCAAGAGTATGGCAAAAGCCTGTGGGTTACTGGCTAGCAGTGAGATCAGGACATTGCCTACCCCAAGGGAAGGCCCTATAAGGAAACAGCATGGAACAGCGGAATGTCTCTGCTCCACCCACTTGGGATGGAACCACACACATTCTTTCTGAATAACTTCAGGGCTCAATCGTCACAACCACGGCTCTGCCTCTCTGTCTCTGTCTCCCTCACAGAAGTTACTTTCATTTAGTGAGGCATACAGACAGTGCCTAGCACTGTGCCTGGCATGCAATAGGCATGCAATAAATGTCAGCTCCCTGCGTTCGATTCGCAAGTCACTTACTTAGAAGCTGAGATGGATTCCGGGCATTGGAGGAAGGAACTTGCAGCGTGTGCTGTTGTTTCTCTCATGATCATCTGAAAAGCACTGAGCCAAAGATTCTCAAAACCTCCCCAGCGCAGACTGCGCCTATGCAGCCGGCTCGGCTAACCTCACCTCTACTTTCAAAAGCTCCCTCTGTGCTAAGAAAGTGAGGACAGACGTTGGCTGGGTTCTCGCTGAATCTGAGCTCGACAGATCGAGGCCCTTCTAGCAAAAGCACGCAGGACGGTGAAGGGTCTCAAAACCATCTCTCAGGACAGCTGCAGGGGCGATGGGTGGAAGTGGCTGGCAGCTGGCACAGCCTCGACACAAGACGTTTGCAGCTCCCATGGCCTTCTCGTCAGGGAAGGAGTTGCTTCACAGGCGGGGACCAGCCAGCCAGAGGATGCCCACGCCAGGTGGAGAGCTGACTAGGTGACCTCTAAGGTGTCTCCCAAGTTTGAAACTGTAGGAACTAAAGGCCCTGGGCAAGGGAACTGGAGCGGCTGGCATCTGCATAGGACACCCTCGTGGGGACCCTGGAAGAAGCCTCATCTGTAAGAACCTGACCTGAGTACATGGCAGGGGAGAATGAACGTTCTGGGCTTCCCAGACAGGGCTCATCTGCAGGTTTTTGCAAAGAGACAAAAGTCCCAAGGCAGGAACAGTCCTTCTCCACCACTGGCGGTGCTGCTGTCTATAAGATTTTTTCAAAAAGCTCCCACCAAGGGTGTTTTCTCTTCTCTCTCCTCACTTGCTCGTCTACCCTGCCCTGGCCATGATGCGTCTCTCTAACAAAGACACCCAGAGTCTTCCAAGGTCCCTGAGGACCTAGAGCCCACAGTCGGAGGATCCTGGCCCCCAAGACTTCATGTGCTAATTTCTCTTCTGGGGGTCTCCTGGACCACATGTCTAGTGGACATCCAAAGCCATAACAGGCCTGAGGTCTTGAATGTCCAGGGACCTCACGTTCAGGTCAAGACATCCCCCCAATCCCCTGCCAATGCCAATGGGCTGGCGTCTTGTCCATCCTTCCTCCAAGCATGCAAACCTTTGCTGGTCCCGTTTAAGGCAGGGATCTTAATTCCAACTCCTGGTCTCATCTCTAGTTTTAGAGGGGACATTGTCAGGACTCAACCCCTTGGGTGTTGAGACTGTAAGCACCCCTCAACTCCTCTCCCACCCGCCAGGCCCAGCCGGTCATCAGCTGAGCTCACCCTCCCAGCTGGGTTTTGATATCTCTGGGGATTTCACTTACATGCTACGAGCTTAGCTCTTCTTTGAAAGCATGCTAGTTACAGCTTAGACAGCATTTCTAGGTACTTTGTCGTTGGAAGGTTTTCAAGATTTTTACTCCACTGTGGTACTAAAAGTATTCTAAATCAGTGTTAGGAGGGCCCCTTTGGACTTGTTCATGGAAACCTTCCCTAGCTGACCCCCACCCCACCCCAGACAACTAAATCTGGCCACACCCCTGCAGATCCACAAACACAGACTGAACACTTACTATGTGCCAGGCACTACTGTCAGTCCAGAGGATTCTAACAGGAAAAGACTGGACCTCTGCCTGAAACACATCAGCTCTGTAAAAATCAGCAGAACACAGGTATCTGCAGCATGCTATTAATATTTAATTTGCATTCTACTCTTTCCCTATATGTTATAGCTTTTTAATGGGTTCATGTGTTCACATCTTGTCTCCCCACATAGACTGCCTGCTCCTGGAAGCCGGATCATGGTCTTCCTGCCCAGTATTCACACCTCAAGGGACTGGGACAGGGCTCTGCTCACTGTAGATGTTAAAAAACGAAATGTCTCTCCCCTAACTCACGCTAATGTTTCCAGCTGAAGCTCACTCTTGGCTGTCGCTGGATTCTGCCAGCTGGGCTTCCAGCATGACACAGCATCCCCGCCTGGCTTCCCTGACGACAGCACCCGGCATGACAAAGGATTCTCTGACAATGGGAGGAAGAGGTCTGCTCTCATTGTCTGTAGCAGCCACCACAGTCATGCTCAGCACTCCCAGAACCGCTCAGCACTCCCAGAACCGTAGCTCGGCCCACACTTCTGTAGGCTCTACCTTGCGCATTGTACTGTCTGCAAGGCAGCGCCATCCAACCATGCTGCCAGCAACTCAGATGCAATGCCTGCAGCACTGAATGCACCAGTCTTCCTTCCCACCCCAACCACAGCAGTCCCACTCCGCACCCAGGTAATGGGCTGCAACCACCCGGTCAGCGAGGGCGGAAACCTGGGAGTCACTGGGACTCCTCCCTTGTCACCAAGTCTAATCAATCACTGCAGACTTTACTCCCAAATATTTCTAATATGTGACCTTCAGTCCAGCCTTCGATGCACAGCCCTGGTTCCAGGCCTCATCCCCTGCGACCTGGATAGCACATGGAGGCTGTTACTGCTCCCCATCATGTTCCCTTCTGACCCACGGCTGCACACCCCGCCTCTGCTTAAAGCCCTTCCTCCATGCCTTACCTGCGAGGCTGAAAGCCAAGGTCTGAAGCCAAGCTCACAAAGTTCCTCAGCGCTGAGCGCTGTCTGCCTTTCCGCCCTTGCATTTGACCTCACTGCTTGTGGCTCCTTCCTACACCCAGGCAGCCTCACCCCCCCACCCCTGTGTGTACACCATTCCTGCTCCCTGAATGCCCGTCTCCTGCCTAGTTCCTTCTCGTCCATGAAGACTCAGCCCCCTAGCTGTTTCCTTTAGGAAGCCCCCTCCCTGATCAATGAGGCCAGAACAGGTGCCCCTTGTTCCTGCTGCTGCAAGGCCCTCAGGCTCCTCTCCCACTGCGCTCCCCACACTACAGTGAACAGAGAGCAGGTAAGTGTCTGTCTCTCCTACTAGACAGTGGGCTCCTTGAAGACAGGGGACTGTACCTGTCCCCTGCTATAGCCCCAGGGCCTAGTGCAGAGCCAGGCATAGAAACAGACCCCAGTGACTTCTGAGAAGCTCCTACTGATCGCAGATGTTCAAGCAAACCTCTCAGGTCTGCTCCACCCCACCCCAAACACACAGTCTCCCCTTAAACACTTTTGAGTCAGTGCCCCAGCCTAAAACTTCCTCCCCGCACCTAATACCGAATTCACCTCTTCCGTGAAATCAGCCCAAACTGGCCCCATTCTATATACTGTTGCTATGGTAACTGTCCCTCGTACTTTATGCCTCCCACCCCCTGGGTAAGTTAGCATTCGGGGCTGGCTCTGTGGCTGAATATGAGTCCACGGTAGATATAAAGAAGCTCTAAAAAGTTCAAGGCTGTCCACTCACAAACCATACTGACGATGTCAGACAGTAAACCCCCTCGGCCCCAGGCACTGGATGTGAAGTCTGAAGTTAGGGTTCAGATCGCTGTTCTACTACTTACTCGTGACTTGGGTATGACACTAACCACAGAGGCTCATCCTCCTCATCTGCAAAATGGGAATAATGGTAACAGCCTATTGTAAGAGGCAGATGGAATAATTTTGTGAAATACTTTGCAAATTGTAAAGCCAAATCAAGTGTTGGGTATTCTAATAGTCTCCAGTGCAATCAACCTATTCTCCTCCTTGCCACCAGGACTTTTGTCTTTACTTAGTCAGTTGAGAATCAAATGAAATCTGAGGATCCTCTTTCTAGAAAAATGTACATACATATCAGCTTTGCAGACACGTCCAGGAGGTTCCTGAGGACCCTGCCACAGGGCCAGAAAGCCACAGACCAAACTGAAGAGCGCTGGAAGATCCCAAGCCTACCATCTCTCCCAAACACATGCCCTCATTTGTTCCTGGATACCAAAGATGAAAATGAAGCAGGAAAGGCCAGTCTTGAAGGAAAGCAAAACAAAAACTGAAAAATTACTCCAGAGCCTTTGCCAGTATCAGAAGAAAGGAGAGAAGAAGATGGACAGTTCTCACTCTTTGGGAAGTAAGGATGCAACTTTTTTCGGAAAGCATCATATAGTACAGAGAAAGAAGACTGGACGAGATCTCAAATTCCAGGATTTCTTGTCCCACTGTGCCAAGGGCTCGCTGTGACCTTGGGCAAGTCATTCCCTTCTCTGGGCCTTCAGGTCTTCACATGGAGATCAGATCATCTGCAAGGTACCCCCCCCCACCCCAGCTCTGGGTGCCTAGGATCCAGGATGTGTCTGTTCTAAACCACGGCTCTGGCCTGGGGTGAATTCAGAAATCGGAGGCAGACGTTTGACACGGCATGGTGGTAATGCAGGGGGAAGGCCACTATTACGAGTGGTTCTAAATTAAACTGAGTGCAGGGGGAGGGAGGAGGGCAGAAGAAATCCCAAGCCTGCAAGTAAGCAGCTGGGCTCAGGGTACCCATGAGTCAGCAGTGGGGGCCCAGAGGTAGGGGATTCCTCACCCCCCACCCCAACCCAAGAACATCAAAAAATGGCTGCCACCTTATCAGGTAAGTTACACAGAAACGCCATCATATTTGGAGAATGCTCACAAACTGCAATTTGCCTGTGTGTCTGTATCTCTGGTTATTTATCTGCACTCGGAATTCTCTCTCCAGCCTCACCACCCATCTCCTGCTTCCTCTGTCATGATCTGAACTGCAAACTACATAACCTTAAAACAAGGGCAATGGAGTCCAAAACTGAAATGAAATTAGAGGACAACTTCAGGGACTGCAAAGTAAGTATGAGAATAGATAAAAAAAAAAAAAAAAAAAAAAAAAAAAGACCCGTATTACAACATCTACACAGACCTGGAAGACAGAAACCTCTATACCCAGGCAGGGCCTGAGCAAGACCTTGACCAAAGCCAGGGCCTCACTGAAACACAGCACGTCAGAGCTGGGGGCGGGAGCTCAGAGAACACCTCCTCAGCTCCTAATGCTGAGCAGAACCTGTTGGTTGGCTTCAGGGTAATTTCCCACCAGCTGCCTAACTTTTACATGACAGAGCTCTGGGCCCTCTTGGAAGGTTTCAAATAGCCTGAATGAAGCTCCGGGTAACAAGTGATATAAGGATCTTCCCCATCACCCCCTTGCTTCCTTCTTCATTTGCTCTAGGATAAGAACTGGCATTACCAGCCCCTTGCAACCAACATATGTGAAATTGACTAAGTTCCAGGGTGAGTGCTTTAAAATATTTACCATTTGTTCCCTCCTCTGTTATTGCATTGTAACTTAACTGTTTCTACTATACTATCTTTGTGTGCCCCAAACACAATAGAGTATCTAACCTAAGGTAGGTGCTTGATAACCATTTGCTGGACTTAATTTAACATTTGTTAAATTTCTTTATATACACTTCTAGATACACAAACATGTAGGTGCCCAATACATATTTGTGAGTGAACAGTTAATTGACTGATTAGCTGGACAAACTTAATAACCCTCCAGGCAATGCCTGAGAACCTTTAAGTACATAAATGTTGAGAAATACAGACAGGCATGTATGAGCTGTTTGCTCTGTTCTGGGCTTCCTCATCCCTGGAGAAAGAGAGGGACAGAGAGTATATAACCTGGGATGGTTTTTCAGGGGTCCACATTTTAAATTTAATGGCTTTCAAACCAGTAACTAAAGAACAAACCTTGGATTCAATTAGGACTCTATGAACACACCCATACAACCACAGGCATGTGTGCCTGAACAGGTATACCATACGAATGTGTCACATGCAGGCATAATTCTGGTATATACTCGACGTATCGCAGCTGATATCTACTCACGAAGAGCAAATTATTAAATGGTGATAATTAGAGTCATACAGACTTCTGTTCTTTAATGGCTAGTCTCATCAGGAACAGTTAGCGAACTAAAAGTGTTTTGAAAAAGAATAAGCACCAGCATAATTTACCCTCTTTCTTGGGTTCAGTACCACTGAGGTGTCAAGAATCCATTCTCAAAAAAAGTGGCAACTATTTAAATAAAAAGCCATAGGCTGAGAAGAGAAATAAGAGGGGGAATGTAGCCCTTCCCTTACTGAGAGGCCGCAGGCAAGTCGCATCACTTCTTGGCCCTCGGTGTGCTCATCTGTAAAATGGGGTTAATACTCTCCTGCCTGCCTCACTGGACCTTCTTAATAAGTGCCATAATACTTGAAAAACAAACCTGCCCTGTAAGGTCATACAAACGTATTATTATTCTAGCAATCTGTTAATCACTGATGACACTGTACCCAGAATGTGTTACAAAATTACTGCCTCTGAGCAGACATTATCCAGGACAGATACTTGACACACAGGTGAGACGATCTGTGTGTAAACCGAGTCCTGTTTCCAACACTCCCCCAGAGGGAGTTTCCTCAAGCAACCTGAGTGCGTCCTGGCCATCGTCTAGTGTCTGCTCGGTGCAGTCTGTTCCCGTGTAATTGGGTTTTCTTGAAAGCCAGGCAATTTCCTCGCGCGGCCGGAGCCAGCTCGGAGCCGGGATTCCTGAGGTTTTCGGCCCAGACCCCTCTCCGGGCAGGAGGAGCTGGGCCGGACTGCAGGGCGGCCCCTCCCGCGCTCTGGGCGGCTCCTTCCTCTCCCTCCAGCCCTGGCGGCCGCGGCCCTCGTGCTGTGTCACTTTCGCCGCCGCCGCGCCGGCAGCTCCGGCCGCTTCCTCCCCCGCCGCGCCGGCCCAAGGCCCGGAGACAATCCCCGGCCGCGGAGACAGAGCGCCGGGCGGGCGGGCGGCCCGGCTTCGGGCGGCGGCCAGGGCGGCAGCAGACGGCTGGGCCTGGACTGGGGCAGCCAGGCAACCTGCGGCTCCCACAGTCCCCAGACTGAAGAATTAGGGGCTGAGGGGTCGCCGGGCGCGCTCATCTCTCCAGGGTCTGGGAAGGCGGCGGCGGCGCGCGCGGGCACGCACACCCACGGAGCGCCTCGGAGTGCAAGGGTCAGCCCCGGCGTGTCCGGGGGACGGCGACACGCGCGCGCCCGCGGCTCCTCCCCGCCCAGCCAGACCAGCCCCTGGGGCCGCCGGGTAGGCGGCCGGGCGGCCCGTTCAGGGGGCATCGGGGACGCGGAGGGAGGGGCTGCGTGACTCCCGCCGCGCGGCGGGTCCCGGACTCCGCACGGATGACAAGCACAAGCAACCCCAGGGTCTCCCCCCACCCATAGCCGCAGAATCCCCTCTCCAAGTAACCCGGACGCGCGCGCGGGAACACACGACCCCAGCTAGAACGGCAAGGGAGCTGGCAGGACCGGTCCTGCAGGGTATCTGGGCCCACGGGCGTCCCCACTATGCCGCGGTCTGCCGTCCCCGCCCCCCACACACGCCAGAGCGGTGTGTACACACATACAGTGGGGCGGGGGAGGCGACGCCTCACTCCTCGGGGTGGGGACGCACACAGCGCCACCAGCCATCCCTCTCCTCTACGCGCCGAATGCCCCTCCCTGCTCGCAGCCCCCCCTCCCCAGCCTCAACCCTGAAACTCCGCGGAACCAAACAGAGCCAACGCCGCCCAGATAAGGGGCTCGGATCCCCGATTGTCTTTTAACATCAATGGAGAAATACCCGGCTCAGACGCGCGGTCCCTGGGACGCCTCCTCCGGTTGCATCCAGGCACCGGCACGCGGTCCTCGGAGGCCCCAGACCTCCGCAGCTGCCCAAGCCCCTGCACCCCGCCGGCCCTCCCCCACGACCGGCGCCCGGGACAGTCACCTGCTCGTCGTCCTGACGAACTCTAGCCGGAGCCCACCCCACGGCCGCTCAGGTCACTCGCCACCGTGAGCTGGCTTTTCAGAGCCTGTCAACTTAACCCTTGCTCTGCCGGGCGGATCTATTCCCCAGGCCCGATTACACCGCGGTGACGGGAATAATAAAAAAGACAACAAAAAAATCACAAGCGTGGGGAATGGCCAAAGCTGAGACCGCAATGGGTCCACCAATTGGTTTCTCCCTCTGCTCCCATCCCCCGCGGTCCCCGCGGCCCGCGGGCTCACCAGGGACGGAGGGAGGGGGCTGCACCCTGTCTAGACGACAGCCATCCACAGACATCCCCGAGCCCGCGGGGACGGGTGCAGACACACACGCGCGCGCTCGCTGCCACAGACACAATCAGTCACCAGGGGAGGGAGAGGCGGCGTGCAGACACACTCTCCGGGTCCCTCCGGCAGCCTGGAGTGCTGCAGCCCCGGGCCCCGAGACGCGCTCCCTACCTCAGCGGAGCGCAGTCAGAACAGCTGCAAGTTTGGCTGGTACTAAACCAACTGCTCGACGCAGCAAATGCGGGCTTCAAAACAAAAGGGACAGGCATCACGCTCGCTCCCTTCCTCCTCCCAGGTCGGAACCCGGCACATGACAGCGGCTACACAGCGCAGCTCCAACGCGAGCCCGGCTCCCGCCGTGCGCCCCCCCAAGAACCTCCCTGGGCGCCGGGGCTCCAGGGCCACGGCTCCCCACGGAGCGCAGAACGCGGCAGGGAATGGGACAAACCCAGGGAGGGGGCGAGATTGTGGAGCGCAGTCCCCCACAGAGGGGGAGGAGGGGGCAGTGGATGGGTGCGGACACCCCTTGGCAGAGGCGCAGGGAGGGGGAAGGGGGTAATTGTTTGGGGCGGTTTTCCCGGATTTATCTATAAGCACGCACACGTCACGCAGCCCTCCTCCCGAGTCCTAGGATCCATCGGAAAGCTGGGATGACTAAAAGAGGAGGACGGACGAGGGGATGCTCACCTCGGGGTTCCTCTGGCCGCTGCGCGGAGCCGGAGTCAGGGGTGGGGGAAGGGGGCAGGGAAGGGGAAGGGAGGGACGAGGCTCTGGATTGCCGACTCCTGCCTCGAGTTCGGCGCGTCCCAGCTGCGGAGGGGACCCGGCGCCCGGGCGCAAAGACCCAGCCGAGAGGGGAGGGAGGGAGGGAAGGGAAAGAGGGAGGGAGGGGCGGGTAGGGGGAGGGAGTAAAGGAAGGAAAAAAAAATGTTCGCTGATCTGACACAGGGAAAGAGAATGTAGGAGCGTGACGTCCAGGCCCCGCCCTCCCCTCCGGCCACGTGCAAAGACTTGAAAGGGAAGAGGGAGGCGGGAGGTCTGCTGGGTAATGTAGTTCGCCTTTCTTTCCCAGGATGGCGGGTCCCGGAAAGCGGGGTGGCCAGGGGACGCTGGGGTTGCCGCCTGAGCCGCCAAGATAGCCCAGTCCGACGACGCTGAAACCCTCCCCCGCCAGGACTCCACGGTGCTGGCGCAGCCCGGGGTGGGGAACCTCTGTGGTGGGAGAACTGGGGGTTTAGGCGCAGTCCCAGCTAACGGAAAACGTTTGGTTTTAGAGTCAGAAAGGCTTTAAGGATGAGGGCTTCCTTGCTTAAAGTGCAAAATCCGTCCTAATGGCAGATAAAAGGGAGCTTTGTGTATGCACTGGGGGGCCCAAGTGGCGTAATTAATGCTACATTAAATGCCATGCTCGCTTATTGAGATGCATAAGTTATAATTAACATTTGAGCATCTCTGTGGCAGGGGCGGGATGTTGTAATTAGATATGCACTTTGCAACCAATTAATTTTCCTTTGGCCAAGCTAAGGGCTGGGACATGGTAGCTCGGAGAATTCAATGCAGTGGATAATTCAGTAATCACTTAACCAGATCACCAATGTTTTGGTTAAAACTGAACTTGGCACAGAGAGGCCTCCAGGAGAAATACTGGATAAAATGCTGTATGTCCCACCAAGCAAGGGGGTTAGAAACTTATTGTAGGAACTGTATGACACAGTATAACTGCTGTAGAAATCCATTTATTAATTCATATAACATTTGGTAAGCCCTTTCCACAGATCAGGCACGTCTGGGAATGCTAAGACAGGTAAGACCCTCAGTCTAGTACAGGGACCACAGTCAATGAAAGTGCTGTATGGAGGATAAGTCAGTACTTAACATATGGATGAGCCCAAGGTGCTGTGGACCACCCCACCCCCACCCCATGCCCGCCCCCCCAACCCTGAGCAGCCAAACAGGATGAAGGGTAGATGGAAGTGAGAGAGGGTCAGGAAGACTTCCTGGAGGAAGTAGTAATTGAGCAAGGAATTTCCAAGATTTTTAACAAAGGCAAAGGAATGCATAGGCATCTCATTAAGGCTACAGGATACAAAGTCTCCAGATGAGAGAGAAGAAAGCTAATTCAAAAGGTCCCAGCAATTTGGCAGGACAGAAGGGGACAGACTAGGGGTGGGGGAGCAGCAAAGGAAAGGGAGGGGTGGTGGCTGGAAGGTGAGTCTAGAGGGCAGATGGAGCCTGGGATGGTTTCCCAGAAGAGGTGGGGCTGACTGTGGGTGGGCCTTGAAGGATGGATGGAATTTTGTTTTGGGTAGAGAGCTCATCTTGGAGGCTTGAGACGTGGCATGGGCCAAGTCTTAGGAGGAAAGCAAAGCAGCACCCCTTCTAGAGTGAGGTGCAGGCCCAGAGACTAAGCAACTCATCCACATTCATGACTGGTAAGAGGCAGAATGGGTACCAGCAGCCAGTTGTCTGGGTGCCAGACTCAGTCTCCCCACCACCACCCCAAAAAGGACCATGTTTGAGCACACCTGATGCTTCCTGATGGTTTATCCCTCTTAGCATTTATGCCTCATTGCCTCAGCAGTGAGTTATTTTTGTGCTTTGACATCTGGACAATTTCTTGGGTTTCCAAAATATTAAATAATAGTACTGGAGTCTATCCATTCAGCAAATTTTCATTTACTTACCTTATTGTCAATGTTGCGTTTGCACATTATGTGACAGGCATGCCACCTGCAAAGGAAACAAGAGTAGAATTGTCTGCTTCTTGGCTTTGCTTTTGCTTTAAATTACACCATCACAGGTGGGGAGAGGCTGACAATGTGCAGAATGGAAACATCCATGGAGAGCACACACCTCTGTTTGGGGCATCTGCCTGGGGCGAGAGAGCAGTGGGGACAACAGGCTCCGGGGTCAGCCTGAACCCTGGGTTTGAATCCCAGGCATGATATGTCCTGAATCTGCGACCTTGGGCAGCTTACTTAACCTCCAAATGGATGACCTTGTGTGGCTTACTCAACAGCTTTTCTCAGCCTTGTGAGACCCAAAGGTGATAAGGTATTTAAACTGGCTCTGTCATATGGGAAGTGCTCAACTTTGATTCCCTTTCTTGTCCCAGGTCTTTCTGGCTCACGAGAATAATCCTGGAGTTTTTCTTTCTGCAGACTCATACCAGTAGAGCTGGTGGTGCAGGAATGATTCTTCAGGGTGATTCATCTTAATGTGTGGCATAAGTTAGGCTTGTCTTCAAGGAGCCCTGGCCCACGTCTAGTCTTCACTCCTACTGGCCTTGCTCGCTTAACCCTCATCAGCTGACAGTGTTCATGCTCTCCCCTTCCCTGTGCTGCTGCTCAGGGACCCCCATAGTGTGTCACCCCACCTGATGACACTGCCTTCTCTGGGCAGTGCCCTAGGCCCCACATTGCTGCCCCCTGCCCATCGAAACTTCCCTCCTGATTTCCACATCCCCACAGCCCGGCTCTCTGCTTTACCTGCATTCTAATAAATCTTCATTAATATATCAGATATTCTTGTCATTCTCTCCTCCATCCCTGACATTTTTGTCTTCTTATTGAGAGCTCTCTGGAGTGGCCTCTGGTGATGGGCATTTCAGGCTGGAATGGGGCTCTTTGGGAGGAAGGCTCTGTGGATCCCCTAGACCAAAGCTCCCCCAGGTAGGGAGGCCTGGGGCTTACCTGGTCCCCTCATCCGCCTTTCCCTCTCTGCTCTGCAATTGATCACATGCCCAACCTTCAGGCTTTGGTCGGAAGAGCTGCTGGGTACAGAGTTCATGAACTGGAGATTCTTGGGGCAAATGACACTGTCATTGGTTTAATTGTGGCAGATTTTGAGTGGCCAGGAGTTGCCTCTCTCTGATTCGTTACCACATAGCCTAGAAATGAAAAGTCAGAATGTTTCTGTTTGTTGTGAGCAGTTGCTTCTCCTCATCCCCACTTGCCTAAGACACTGGCAAAAAGTAATATTTCTCCTTTCTTCCCACGCCGTCTCTCCACCCAGCCCCGTAGCCTTTCCAGGGAAGTTACCCCTGTCAGTCCACACATTTACTGAAGGCCTGGTGGGAGCCTGCCAGAGCGCTGGGGCGGAGAAGCCACCTGCCTTCAGGGGCTGAGACCAGGCTGAGGCCCAGAAGATAACAGGAAAATAAATGAAGTGCTCACTTTGTGAGGGTGAAGTTGAATAAGAGATCCTAGGTGGGCCAGGCGCGGTGGCTCACACCTGTAATCCTAGCACTCTGGGAGGCCAAGGTGGCAGGATCGTTTGAGGTCAGGAGTTTAAGACCAGCCTGAGCAATAGCGAGACCCCATCTCTATTAAAAATAGAAAAATTAGCTGGGTGTGGTGGCACTTGTAATCCCAGCTGCTTGGGAGGCTGAGGCAGGAAGATCATTTGAGCCCAGGAGTTTGAGGTGGCTGTGGGCTAGGCTGATGCCATGGCACTATAGCCCAGGTGACAGAGCAAGACTTCATCTCAAAAAAAAAAAGAGACAGAGAGAGATCCTAGGATGCTGCAATGGTCAGAGAAGCTTCTGGGAGGAAGGTGGGGCTACATCCACATGTAACTTCCCACTGGGAGGAGGTCAGTGGTGGCCCAAATCCCTGTGTTGTAACACTGCCCTGGGAGGCATTGCAGAAGTTGTGATCTTCAGCAGGAGCTAGAGAGTGGCTTCATCGAGCATTTTGGTGTCCACTGACTCTGCAGAAGGAAGGAATTTGCCAGTCTAGTGTCTACACTCTGTGACTGTGGTATTATCCTGGAGAGATACAGGCTTGCTAGAACCAGGTTAAATTTCACCCCTGGCTCTTCTCAGCTTCCACTACACAGCCCCAAAGACCAACGCCAGAAAGGCAGGTACAAAGTGATCCCCTGAGGTTGAAGTTGGTGGTGGAGGAAGGGACGTGGAGAGAGAATAATGAGCTTGAGAAATAAAGCTACGAATATTGGTTGGTTGCATGCCACGTGTGAGACATGGCAAGGCACCATGAGGAAGAAACGTGTGGAAGGAGGTTCCAGGTCCCACCTGACTCTGTCCTGCTGTGTGACATTTTCTCTCTCTGGGCCTCAGTTTCCACACCTGTAAAATAAGAGGGTTGGACTCTGTGATCTCTAAGATTATCTTCAAATCTAAAGTTCTCCCTTCAAAAACTTTACAGTCTCACCAGTAGAAGAAACTGTAAGGTTAAGTAGCCAAAAGGATGAACTTTAACTGTTTAATTCCAGCAGAGCAGGAGAGGTTTGTAATATTCATTAAAGCCTTGAAGTCCAGGGAGAACATAAAACAAGCAGACCTCCTCTTGCAAGATTCAAGGACAGTAAGTGAAGCCCGTGAGTCATTAGACATTCCTGAAGTGCCTCAGAGTTCAAGATCAGACCTCAGGGGTCAGCGGCATAAGTACCACAGCCTTCTCCATGATGAGGGCCCGGGCAAAAGATACACCCCACATCTCTGCAAGAGACAGGTTTTCTTGTTTTGTCTAGCCACACTCTAGAAAAACCAAATCATTCTCACCCTGGGAGGGGCAGCAGGCTAATTGGACCACAGACATACATGTGATCCAAGGGACCATTGGCCAGGTGGACTTGAGTGTCCCTGGCTCCATCAGATGAACTGAGCCAATCAGATTTCCTCTTGCAAATTTCTGAAGGAAGAGGTAAAGAAATCTCTGATCATTGGCGATGTTTCCTCAGATCGAGGCTTGTGGCCAAGGTGGGCCAGGTGCAAGATGAGTTAAGAAGAGGAAGGAGGGGAGGGAAGAGGAGGGAGAGATGTTCTGAGTAGCTTCCATTCCTAACTTCCGGTTCTTGGTCACTGGACATTCTACCGTGCCCCCCTTGGATTCCTGATCCCTTTGTATCCTTAGAGTAATCCCCTTTGATTTGTGATGAGTGAATGCTGAGCTTTGCAATCCAAAGATCCACATCTAGAACAGGCTGAAAGAGAGGAAGGGCAGAGAGAGGACTTAGGCCATGACGATCTCTCTAGCTGCGAATCTCCCCCTCCTGAAGACGCCCTTCCTGTTTCTGTCCCAGATGTCTCCCTCTTCAACCAGTTTATCATATCTGTCTCCTCAGGTCTTATTCTGAAACATCTGCAAAATCATTTGACCTTGAACCTGCCACAGCCTCTAAATCCCTTTCCAAAGAACAAGAGCTAATATATTACTTGAGCAATGACTATTTGCCAGGCAAGAAGAGCAACACTTTTTGTGCTTTGTCTCATTTAGTTGATACAGAAACTTTTACAGTGGAGGAAAGTGAGGATAGGATGGGTGAAGTCACTTCCCCAGGGGCACACAGATAGGCGGTGGTCCATCCAGGGCTGTGGACCTCGGAGCCAGTGAGCTTAACTACACGCCTCATCTTGGAACAGTAGGACCCGCCTTCACTAAGCCCCCTGGCTTGCACCTGTCCTTAGCTGCAGGAAACACTGGAAACATCGTTCTTCCTCTTTGGTGCATTTATAATAAGGTGGGGTTTTCTTTTTTCCTTTAAACTGAGGCTTCAGACATGTGTGTATATTTGTGTATATTTGATGCCTCAAATCATTTTATGCTGAAAAATAGTGATCCTTGTTCATTGGTCAAAAAAAGTTTTAATCTGGCATCTATAAAAGATGATTGTTTATCTACTTATTATTTATCTATTTAATATTTATACCAAAAGACATTTTAAATGATAGTCTAAAGATGAAATAAATATTTTTCAATAATTTAAAAATTTTTCCAAATTAATGATTCAAAAGTCCTTTGCTCTTAGGGAAGTTTACTTTCTGCCTATGTTTAACGCAAAAATGACTGTCAATAAATATCACAACGTTTTCCAATGGTGATATAGCACCTCTTGTATTTTCCTGGATACAGCTGGAACCCATTCTACTAAGTGAAGTATCTCAAGAATGGAAAAACAAGCACCACATGTACTCACCAGCAAATTGGTATTAACGGATCAACACCTAAGTGGAATAACATTTGTCAGGTGTCAGGCGGGTGGGAAGGGGGAGGAGGGAATGGGTATATACAAACATAATGAGTGAGATGTGCAACGTTTAGGGGATGTTCACGCTTGAAGCTCTGCCTTGAGGGGCGAGGGGGGCATGAGCAATATATGTAACCATAATATTTGTACCCCTATAATATGCTGAAATAAAAAAAAAGAAATTAAAAAAAAAGGAGTGGAGCAAATTTCCCACACTCCTTATGAGAATGCCTGATGATCTGGAGTGGAGCTGAGGCAGTGATGCTAGCACTGGGCAGCAGCTGCAAATACAGATTATCATTAGAAAAAAAAGAAAAAGAAACAAAAAGGTTGATTTAGATGGAAGGCTGACCATCTGGTGAAAGCCTCAGACAGCTTCCACTCATGGCAGAAGGCATAGGGGAGCTGATGTGTGCAGAGACTCCATGGCAAGAGAGGAAACCAGGTGCGGGGAGTTGCAAGACTCTTTTTAGCAATAATCTCTCCTGGGAACTAATAGAGTGAGAACTCATTTACCTCCCACCTCCAGGGAGGGTATTAATCTATCCGTGAGGGATCCATCCCCATGAGCCAATCATCCCCACTCACCTTCAATACTGAGGATCAAATTTCAACATGAGATTTGGAGGAGTCAAACAAATTATATCCAAGCTATAGCAACTTTCTCATTATTAAATGTATGTTGAACAAGAAGGTGTCAAAGATCATCCATGCTTCAAACATATATTGTTCTTCTATTGTTGACCAAATTACCACAAAGTTAGCAGCTTTAAAAAAACACCCATTTGTTATCTCACGGTCCTGTGGGTCAGAGTCTGGAAATAGCACGGCTTAACTGAGTTCTCTGTTCAGGGTTTCACAATATTAAAACAAAGGCGTTGACAGGGCTGGGATCTTATTTGCAGACTCTAGGGAAGAATCCACTCCGAACTCCTTCAGGTTGTCAGGATTTAGTTCCTTATGGTTGTTGAACTGAGATCTCTGTTTCCTTGACATGCCCTGTTAAACCTTTCTCATGCTTTTAATCTCTGACTTCCTCTTCGGCTTTTAATTAAGTCTGCAGAGTTACTTTTGTAATGTAACAATAGGAGTAAAACTAAGGAACAAAAATCATGGGGACCAAAATTCGACCTACCATAGGTACTGAAATATTCAAAGAACCTCAAAAACTGTACAAAACAGAATGAGTAACTTTCAGAAGTAATGACTGTCCCCTAACTAGAGGTTTTCATAGAGAGAACTTTAGAAAGGCAATATTTGAAATAGATGCTTTTTCCAATCCTGAGAATAAACAATCCTCTGTTATATAGTTACGATTTAAACAATTAACTGATCAAATTTTTTACTTGCTAAACTCCACTCATAGTTATTTGCTGTCATGGGCAGCCTAAGGAAGGTGCAAATGATACTCCAAGGTGTGGGAGGTCAACAAGAAAAGAGCCTTTTGAGTTTCTTTGTCTCGTTCAAAGCTAAGGAGCCGCGATAACATGTCTTTCATAAAATATCACATAAATGTGCACTTAATTTATGCCTCTTAGTTAATTCGTATATCTAAACCTGACATAAGCTTAAATATTAATGTGCATATTGCAATACAGCTAGCAAACTTGGAAAAGCATGTGAAATGTATTTAGAAATAATGCAAATTAGAGAAAGAAACTCTTCAAAAATATCTGGAATCTCTCTGAATGCAGAATGAGCATCCTCTGGGAATGTTCCAAATTTACCTGCTGTCATCTCTTTCCAAATTACCTCAGAAATACCATGTATGGTTGAGTGTTGCATACACAGGTGGCTCTGTATGAATGGTGCTTAATGATGGCATGCATGGGAAAGGAAAACAAGGAGTAAAAGATCACCTTAGAATATGGGACGTTTGGTACAACTACATTAGCAAATATAAAGCACATTCTAATAAAATCTCCAGCATCTGGAGAGCTATTGAAGAAAGAAAAGTGTTCCAGCCACCTGACCGTGTGTGGATGTTATCCTGAATTCTTTCCCTGCTTTCATACTTGAAATACTTTCTAAAATGCACATCTTCCTTTGCTGGACTGAAAAGTTTTGCATCATGAACATTACTGAATTGTTGTTTGAGAAAGTCTATCACAGATCTTTGTCAAAGATTGAAAATAGAAAATAGATGAACAATAGGTGGCTGGATCAAACTGCCCTCAGTCTAACACATGCCTCAGAAATTGTGAGTGCGAGTGTCGTGCACGAAACGTCAGATATATTTGTAATACAATGTTTTTGTAATTTAGCTCCAACATTGAAATGTGGTGACTTCAATGAGTTGAGGATACTGGTGAATAGAAGTTTATTTTGCAAAGTGGAAATCAATACTGGTGCTTGTACTATATTCTTTTAAACTGTTCCCAGCTGTACGGTCAGCTGTAAGTGGATGAGAAAGATATGCATTGTAGTTATTTCAAAATGCTTTTTATAAACCTTTATGGAATGAGGGGCACTGAAGGAATATTTCAGAAGTCACAAAACAAAGTGCCAGCGTGGTCACCAACTAATGCTGTGATTTTGAATGCTAGTTTTTTTCAAAATAAAAGAACTTGATTAAATAAATAGCATCCAAACTTGAGTTATGTATGTTAAATGACCGTACATTCCAGTTTGAATGGGAAAGACCCAATTTATGCACATAAACCTCACCAAATAATTCTGACTGATGTTCCTTTTTACTTTCAGAAGTGTCCTAGTGGGATAACAAATTATATATTCACCCTATTTGTGGATAATGTTGAGAGGGGGAAAAAAATGAAAGGTAAGGTATGCAAAATAAAAATAAGTAAAATTTACATACACTTATAATTCTTATATAACATTACAAAAAATACAATAAGATAAAAACCAATTCATAAAATGGATTCTAATGAGCAAAATTCATTTTTGTCAAAGATTATATTTTTCTGATAGTAAATCACTGATACTGGTTCTAATGGTATAAGAATATAGTTTTGGAGAAGATCCTATATTAACTTTGTGTTTGGGGTGACTTTTTGGTAGTTTTAATTGCTATATCATCATTGTACATATTTTGGGGATAAATATCATATTTTGATACATGAATTATATGCATAATGATTGAATGAGTATAATTGGCATATCCATTACTTCATACATCTAACTTTTCCTTGTATTTGGAATAGTACAATTCTTCTAGCTATTTTGAAATATACAATAAATTATTATTAATAATTCCTCAATGTATTATCCAATACTAGAATTCATTCCCTCTATCTAACTATATTTTTCTGCCCATTAACCGACAACTTCTCTTCAGCCCTCCTCTCTCCTCTTCCTTTCCCAGCCTCTGATAACCATCATTCTACTCTCTACGTCCATGAGATCCACTTTTTAGCTCCCACATATGAGTTAGAACATGCAATATTTGTCTTTCTGTGCCTAGCTTGTATCATTCAACACAATGTCCTCCAGTTCCACCCATGATTCTGCAGATAACAGGATTTCTTTTTGGAGTGCAGAGGGAGATGATGAATATAGGTAGCTCTGTTTAGGGCCAATAAATGTTTACTAGGGAGGATGATTAGATACTTCAAGGAATGAAGGGAAAAGAAGAAACAGACTGACTTGTACATGATCTCTTTGGAAATTAAATTATCCTGAGAGATGGGTATTATCTTTAAAATGGATAGGTCTTATCACATTCTTGATATTCATTTCTGAAATATATTGTTATAACAAGGAGGGTGAGGAAAGGCAATCATTCTTTGCAATGGGTCCATCTGGTTTTATGCAGACAGAGGGAAAGCTCCTTCCAATGCTTGTTGATATCTAAGGGTCTTTAATTCTACATATTCTTTATTCCAAAGAGTCAAATTTTGAGATGAAATTCCATGAGCTCCTTTGATATCTACAACAAAATTTCTGCAGAGATTTTGATTGAGGCCACAAGGACTTTAAAGATCAATTTAGTGAGATTGACATATTTGAAATATAGAGCATTTAATATAAAATCTAAATTTATTTCAAAATTTCATAATTTCCTGGGTAAAAGTTGTTCACATCTTTCATTGAATTTATTCCTATGAATTATCTTCATTTCACATTTATTTTTGGCATTTTAAGTAAAATCCATTTATTAATTTTATTTTTAATTATTTATTATTTGTGTAGGGGAAAGATGCTCTTTTTCATTTTGACCTTAAATCAAGTTATGTAATTTGCCCCGAACATTATTTAAGCTGTATCTCAAAAGTTTGGCATTATATTTTCATTAATTTATTTATAATTATTACAAATTATTTCATATTTGTAGGTTCTTTTTAATGATGTATTATTTAATAATCTTTTGCTTAATTTTCAAGCATTTTTTTTCTTTCTCTTTTAAATTACCCTATGTTCAGATAATATTTTCTGAATTACTTCAACCACTTGAAATTTCTTGAGACTTGTTTTTTTGGCTAAGGTTGTAGTAAATTATGGTAAGTTTTCCATGTACATTTTAAAGAAAATGTATCCTGCAAGTGTTAGATCAATTAGTTCAAGTATATGTATCATGTTCTTTAACTCTTCAATCTCTTTACTGAAATTTGTTGACTTGTTCTATCATTTATTGAAGGAGGTTTGCTAAAAATCTCCCAATAAAATTATAAATCTTTTTATGTTTTCTATTAATTATCTTGCTTTTTTGTGTAATATATTCTAAGACCATGTTTATTAGGACATAAAATTTAAGATTGTTATATATTCTTTTTAAATTCAGTCCTCTATCATTTTGATATATCTCTTGTACTTCTTATCATTTTAAATGTTCTTTTCCTCTGTATTATAGCTGTTCTGTTACAAAATGCCTAGATGTAATTTTCTTGCTTAAGGTCCACAGTCAATTTTGAATCTATGGTTTGATGTTTTTAATCAGTTTTGGAAAATTATCCATAATCATCTCTTCAAATATTGATTTCACTTCATAATCTCTAATTTTTTTCTACCAGACTTTTAATTACCTATTGTGACATTGTACAATATGTATTCAGTCTTTGTCACTGTTTCTTAGCACACATCTAACATCCCTGGAATCTCTGTGGTGACACGTATGTCTTTTATATACTAATAATATGACTATTGGCTGATGGCCCCTGATAGCTTTAGGATGGGGAATGGTCACCAAGAAGACCAAGACATGATTAGAGAGTTAGGATTTCAGCCTTACCTCCCCAGCCTCTGGGGAAAAGATAAGGACTGAATGTTAAGTTGATCACCAATAGCCAGTGATTTAATCAATCATGCCTACTTAGTGATGCTGCCAAAAAATTAAAAGGACTGGGTTTTGGGAGCTTCTGGATAGCTGGACATGGGAAGGTTCTTGGAGGGGGCGTGCCTAGAGAGGGCATAGATGCTCCACGTCTCTTCTCCCATACCTCACCCTATGCATCTCTTCCATCTACTGTGTTTCCCTGAAAATAAGACAGGGTCTTATATTCATTTTTCCTCAAGAAGACACCCTAGGGCTTATTTTCAGGGGATGTGTTTTTTTCCCCTCAAAGCCTCAGCTTGCAGCACGCACAAGATGGCCAGGACCTGACAGGGGAAGCCAACCTTGTTGTTGGGTCTGCCCACACCTTTCCGGTCACCTCTGGGATAGTAGCTGTCACAATGGGGCAGATGAGAAGTGCTGCTCGTCTTCTTTATCGCTCGGCGATGAAATGCATGGGTTGTGCAGATACGCTGTGTAGCCACGCCCATCACTAGGTCTTATTTTCAGGGTAGGGCTTATATACGCAAATGCTTAGAAATCCTGCTAGGGCTTATTTATGGGTAGGTCTTATTTTCGGGGAAACAGTAGCTGTTCATCTGCATCCTTTGTAATATCCTTTACAGTAAATGCATAAATGTAAGCAAAGTGTTTTCTTAAGTTCTGAGAGGCACTCAAGTAAACTTATTGAGCCCAAAAAGGCAGTTGTGGGAACCCTAATATACAGTCTGTAAGTTAGAAGCACAAGCCACATCCTGGGGCTTACAATTGTCATGTGTGGGATGAGACACTATCTCCGGATACATAGTGTCAGATATGAAGTGAATTAGAGGACACGCAGCTGGTGTCTGCTGGAAAATCTGCTGTATGGGAAAAACCCCACACACATCTGGTCACAGAAGTATTTTGTGTTGTATTGAGTGTGAGAGTAGGAAGAACATTTTGTTTTTATTCTTATCTCAGATATACATAGTAGACTTTTATTTTCCGCATACTCTTGTTCTATTACATACTCTTTGGTTTTTGGTTCCTTTTTTCCTCCCTGCTTCATATGGGATATTTGATTTTATATGTCATTTATATTGCCACTCTTCACCTCAGCTGTTTTTATTCCACTGGATAAATAAATTTTTCTGGAATCTTAATTCTATTTCATTGTTCTATGTATCAATCTATGTCAGTACCACATTGTCGTGATTGCTGTTGCTTTGCAGAAATTCATTTCTTCAATATAATTGGACTAGGGATAGTTGCCAAAATTTATATCAAGGATTGTACTAATTAACGATTGAGTATACTCTTTTGAGGAATGCTCTTTTACACTTAATCTAACAATCGAGGGCTTTAGAATGCCCCATGAAATCCTGGGATATTTAAGTTAAATTCTCTACTTGGGTAGGATCTGAAACTCCAGTTGCTATCTTCTTCATCCAATTAGACTGCCCAAAGTTCTGTTCAGCTCTTGAACCACCACTTTTGAATTTGAGTATGCTTCAGAGAAAACTACAGCACCTAGTGGTAGGCTCATCTATCTGTATTTCGCTTCCGTCCAAAAGCTTAGCTCTTCTGATCTTGAAGGCATAGAAGCACCCTAATGCCTTCAGACAATTTTTTCTTCAAAATATTTTTCTAAATTTCTTCTAGTTCTCAGTGGGAGCTTTAGTCACACATGAGCTTTTACCAAAACCAAAGCACAAATCAAAACTGACTTTCATTATTTCATAAAATTACAGTTTAGTTCAAGAGCAATTTCAGATTTCAACCTTTGAAATATATATAATTTTGAGGTCTATCATAGATGTAGACTCAAAATTTAAAAAGAAAAAAACTATCATATTACACAGGGAGGTCTTCCTAAAAGATCTGGACCTGAATTGATCTTGAAAGAAAAGCAGAATTCTCGACAGTCAAAGAGTCATTTGGAACTAATTATTCAATAATAACACTTTCATAAAAAGCATGATTAAATAAAATGTCAAAGAATCAAAAGAAACCTTGGGAAGAAAAGTATACCTAGTGGAAATAAAATTCTGATTCATATTATAAATGTTACAATTATTCTACTATTACCATTATACTTAATACTTTACATCAATTAAATCCTTTGAATTCTATTATTAAATTATCAGAATACTGATGGAACATACAAAAATAAAATACATCAATTAGGGAGGAAATAAAATTCAGTAGCACACAGTAAGAAGAGTAATAGCACCAGCCTTTCAATCAGTAACTAATGCTGAGTCAATTAATGCAAATAAACTTCCTAAGAAGCTTTGATGGAAACATCTTTTAAGTATCAACTTATTATTTATTATGAAAAGAGAGTTTATTTAATTCATTGTGCTCTCATCTGGAGGTGGTTTATATTATAATATAAATAGGAGGGATTAGTGATTTACAATACACAATTTTTTTTCTATAGGAACAGCTGAAGTGTTCTTTGGATGAATTTCTAGCAAACCACAGAGCACTGTTCTTTGCTTTCTATGCCCTTGTCAGAACATTTGAATCACTCTATATTCCATTCAGTTTGACAAGTCCCTCAGTTAAACCCATATTACAAAAGCAAAGCCTTGCTTTCCACAAGCATTTCAGGGAGAAATTTCTCTGTTTCTTAAGGATTGAAAAGTAGGAGCAAAGAGAGGAGAAAGAAGAAAAAAAAAGCTGCATTGAAATACTTGTGGATCAGTTATGGTCACAGCAACAGGGAAAATGTTTTTTTATAATTGATAATGTATTACCAAACATGATGGTGAAGTCACATGTCTTATGTCTCAGTTCAGAAAATAAATTCTACTTTCAAAATCAATTCATGGTTCTTTGCCAGGTAAAAGTCAAATTGGCACTATTAGCAAATTTTGGGGCGAGGGGATCTGTATCCAAGTAGAGTTTCAGAGTGATCAAGAGTTTGCAAAGTTTACATACACCAGAAGATAATCCAACCCTAAATGAGGACCAATGTCCCCATGGACCATCACCAGTTTTGCTCCTCTTTAAAACCAGACCCATCCTCTTCCTCCTTTCATTAGATTTTACACATTCTCACTATCTCTCTTGAATTCTAATCAATCACAAGAAGATTGATTATCAAGAAAGATTTCCTCAAACCTGAAACAAAATTATACTATCTCAAGCTAAAGAAATAATAACATACATATTTTCTATGTTATTTCTGAACTTTCTTGCATGTGCAAAAACACATACCAATAGAAGAATGTGTGTGCTACAATAAGAAAAATTCAGGCAAGCTGATTTCACCAAATGAAAGTGTCAGGCAGATGATTCTGATTGCTCAGAATTTATATTGTCAAATCATTAAATCATTTTTGGTATGTTTTGCCTCAGTTTTAAAATTAATATACAGATATAGAGAGCATGTTTTTTAAACAAAATATGAGAATCTCCAGTGTGGTAGATAACAAGGATAGATGATGGGTCTAAATCTGTGTCTAAATCCTTTGCCATGTGACTTTGCAGGACCCTCTCCTCATGAGCAGAGGAACTTATCACATCTCTTGACACTGCAATCTACTTTGTGATTTTCTTTGGCTAATGGGAAAGTGGCAGTCATGACCCAAGCAGAGTTTGAAATAGGCTTGTATATGGAGGCTTTCCCTTTTGTACCTCTGCCATCACCGTGACAACATCCTAGAGCTAGTTTTCAGAGAGACAGATATGTTAGGGTAGTGTGCTGGAGTGAATTTGCACAGGGTTGCAAGACTTATTTCTAAATATTCAGGAACTTTGTGAGTCAGTTGTTAAATCACTGGTAGTTTGAAATCAGCCATGGTGGGAGTTTTTATCCCAGAGAAATAAGCAAATGCTATAAATTAGAGCTTTCACCCCTTCCCCATTTCCCCATTCTTTTTTCCTTGAAAAGTAATTTATCATCATACCACTGCAGGTGAGTAGAGCCAAGTCATAGCATTTGCCTCACACACCAGCCTGCCAATAGCCAAACATTTGAGCTGACCCAGCCTAGATCAGCCAACTTGCTTAGCCAATTCTTTCCTGACCCCAGACATTTGAACAATAAATTTATCATATGTCACTGAGGTCTTGTGGTTGTTTTGTATACATTATTGTGGCAATATGTAACTGATACAACAAGAAAAGTGATTTGAAAAATAAAGTAGGTAATCACTATAATACAAGACAGGAGACTTTCAGTGCTTTCTAAGACTGGGATCAAACATAAGCCAAGATAAAAGAGTACATAATAAATGAATAATTACTTTATTGCCTATTAAAGAGAGAAGGAGACTAACATTTATTGGGTACTCATAATGTTCCAAGAATTTTATATTCAACATCCACAGCAAATGCTGTCATATGATTTACCATCGGAAGGCAAACTGAGGTAGATTGTATTTTTCAAGATGTCTGTGACAAGATTTCTCATCTTGTACACTTTTCTCTTAATGTGATATTGTCTCTTTCTCATTGAGAAGAGATTTCCTTCCTCTTGAATCTAGGATGTCCTATGGCTGTGGCAGAAATGATATTCTGGGACTTTCAAGGCTAGATCATAAAAGACAATAATACACTTTCCACCTGGTTCTCTTGGACTTTGCTTATGGAAACCAGTGGTTCCATTGGAGTCCAGGCCATGTGCATAAGCCGTGTGTAGGTGTTCCAACAAAATTTTCAGCCAAAGTAGCAGATGACAGCCAGCATTACTGCTAGATATATGAGTGAGGAAGACTTTGAGATGACACTAGACCAGGCCACCTTAAAACCAATATCCAAAATGAGGTAAGTATGTATAACTTTCTTATATTTTCAAACCTCCAATATCTTTAACTTAGAGAAATTAAATTGTGATGAAGAGACAAATTTGGAGAGGAAATTTCACATTAGGCAATTTGAAGCCTTCTAGAGGAATGGTCAGTCCTAGTTCTTTTGATCTCCTCACAGAAATAGAAAGGGGAAGGGGGGCGATCCTGATGTGCCTGCATCTTAAGGCCTCCTAAAGGACATGCTCGGTGACAGTCCTCTAAGTACAGCCCAATTGTTGAAAGTCTGCTCATCTTCAAAGTTCAATTCTCACTTCTCCTCTTCTTTGAATGCCCCCTAATCTCCTCTCACTCCCTGTTTAGAATTTATCACTTATTCCATGTACTTGGAACTTTGTATGTGTTATCCCATGTAATGATCATCACAGTATAATAAAAACAGTCACTGATTTCTCTGTTTTACAGATGAGGCAACAGAGACTTGGAGTAGGCCAGTGACTGCTCTAAAGTCCTTTAACCAGTGAGTGTTGGAGGTTGTCTTTGAACCTCCTTCTGACTCACTATAAAGCAGAGTTTCAATCAACTTTATTATTCTTTTCCTTGGCTCTCATTATTTCATAAAAGAATTATGTAAAATACCCTTCAGAATGATCTAAAAGAGCTTCAGTTTTGCCACATTGAACCTTCTAGAATATCCATGTTAGATTTGCATAATTTGCATGTTTACGAGCATATCAAAATCCATCATTAGTTTCACTTAACAAACCACAAGAAAGAATGTAAATTTCTTAATCTGATTTTAAGAGTCTCTATTTTTTCACCCTAAGCTTCCCCTTCAGTTTTTTCTCTCAGTAATTCATTTTCTTAAAATTTTTTTCAGCATATTATGGGGGTACAAATGTTAAGGTTATGTATATTGCCCTTGCCCTCCCTCCCCCCTTGAGTCAGAGCTTCAAGCATGTCCATCCCCCAGTTGGTGCCCATCACACTCATTATGTGTGTGCCAGAAACCCGATAGATATTATTCCTATATGTCCACTTAGGTGTTGATCAGTTAATACCAATTTGCTGGTGAGTAAATGTGGTACTTATTTTTCCATTCTTGGGATACTTCACTTAATAGAATGGGTTCCAGCTCTAGCCAGCAAAATACAAGAGGTGCTTTATCACCGTTGTTTCTTAAAGCTGAATAGTACTCCATGGTATACATATACCACATTTTATTAATCCACTCATGTATTGATGGACACTTCGGTTGTTTCCACATCTTTGCTATTGTGAATTGTGCTGCTATAAACATTCCAGTGCAGGTGTCTTTTTCACAGAGTGGCTTTTGTTCTTTTGGGTAGATGCCCAGTAATGGGATTGCTGGATCAAATGGTAGATCCACTTGTATCACTTTAAGGTATCCCCATATTACTTTCCACAGAGGTTAAACTAGTTTGCAGTCCTACCAGCAATGTAGGAGTGTTCCTATCTCTCTGCATCCATGGCAACTTTTATTGTTTTGGGACTAGTTAATAAAGGCAATTCTCACTGGAGGTAAGTGATATCTCATTGTGGTTTTGATTTGCATTTCCCTGATGATTAGCGATATTGAGCATTTTTTCATGTTTGTTGGCCATTATTCTGTCTTCTTTTGGAAAGTTTCTGTTCATGTCCTTTGCCCACTTTTTGATTGGGTTGTTTGATTTTTCCTTGCTGATTTTCCTGAGTTTTAAATAGATTCTAGTCATCAGCCCTTTATTGGATGTGTAGCTTGTGAAAATTTTCTCCCATTCTGTGGGTTGTCTGTTTGCTCTCTTGACAGTTTCTTTGGCTATGCAGAAGCTTTTTAACTTGATCAGGTCCCATTTATTTATTTTTGTTGCTGCTGTGATTGCCTTTGGGGTCTTCTTCATAAATTCTTTGCCTAGACCAATGTCTAGAAGAGTATTTTCAACGTTTTCCTCTAGAATTCTCCTTATTCTGCCTGATCCATCCCAGTTGGCTTCTTCTTGTGTCCTTAAAACACTTTGTGTCATTCTGCATCCATGTTTTTGTATATTATACCATTGTGTGTTTTATATATGGGTATATGTACACTACATTACTACTGTACATTTTATTTCTTATTATATATACAAATATTTCATACATATGATGAGAGAAGAGAGTCATAAGTCTGCAAACTATAACACCAAAGAATTGTGCATTTTATTTATTATAAATTATAACTCAATTAAAAACATTAAAAACAAAATGAAAACCCCATTATGGTTTATAATTTTTCATCCCTTTCATTGGGCTGTTGCTGATTTCCAAAATTATAGGTGTAGAAGTTGAAATGGTTGAAATACATCCATAGTGATATTCCCTGTATATTTTCTCCTTAAATATAATAAAAAGAAATAAAAATACAGCTAACATATCAAGTCCCTCATCTTTTAGAATTTCTACAATGCTTGTATGATGGTATTCAGATTCCATTAAAAGGAGTATTCAATTGAGTAAAACTCAATAAGCTGAGGTTCCCTTTGCAAGTGAAAGAAGGAGGGTTGGTGTGCATGTTCCCAATCTATAATACTGTCTCCTGGGAAACTTAACCTTTCTGTGCCTTGTTTTCTAACTCTTGAAGAAGAAGATAACTCTATAAAACAGCTCCAGTGTTTTTTGAAGTCTTAGAATAGAGTCAGTAGAAAAATTAAAATCATATCTCTTAGTAACTGCTTTGGAAATAATGTGGTATTTAAATAAGATATAATAGTACATTGTTCTAATAATAATGTTATGACATGTGGAGTTCTTAATGCCAGATATATTGATATTCTTTTCTTATCTCACTTTATGTTACATTATTTTCCCTGTGAAGTGGTTTTATTATTCTTCGTACATTAAGTATGAGCAAGCGACCATATTCCAAGCCTTATAGTTTGGAAGCAGCTATCTTTAGTGCATTTCAGATGGTATTAAGACACCAGACTTAAGTTATGCTGATTTCAGTTGCACCGAATTTCCTGAGATAACCTATCTTATTGCTGTTCAAAAATAAAATTTGGATATAAAATATGAATTCTGATTAGTGTTCCCTGCAGTCACTGCCTCTTTGTGGTTAACAGTGTGACAGGTGCTCAAAATACCTCATCACTCTCTGCTACAAATGCACAGACACCGATACTGTTACATGAGCATGCTGAATAAATTAAGAATAAAAATATAGATTTGCCTAATTTATAGGGTCTTCTAACATCAAGAAATATAATGATATTATATTTCTGCTTTTTATAGAAGGATGACATGTCACATAATAAAGGAAATTTCTCCCTCTATGATCTATGTCTATTAACGGTGTCAAAAAAGACCAAATCTAGATTTAGGTTAAGGATAAACTTTTTTTTCCAAGAGGCTATTACATTAGAGAGAACACTCTGAGCTCAGGATTTGCAAGCATCTCAAAATCAAACAGAAACAGGCTTTTCTTCATAGGGAGAGTCAAGCCAGGTTGGTGGGAGGCTTTGTGGGGAAATTGCCAAGCAAGTGGAGGAGAACAGACAGCATGGTCAGGGTGGCCTGACAGAAAGTGTTTTTAGCTGTGGTCAGCGCCAATTCTTAGAATGAGTTATTAAAATGGGATTCTCTGTATTTTGGTGTTTGCTCAGACTCGGTAGCAAGCCTAAGTTTGGGGACCTGTGGAGAGCAGAGAAGCCTGACTAAAGTTTGGTGAAGCTAAGCCAGTGGACAACTAATGCACAACTTTAAGCACTTGGTCAGTGGTTTACTAAAAATCCTATTTTTAAATCAAATTGAAACCAAGTCAACAAATATATTTGAGTGTCTACAATGTACAGGTCATTACATATGGTGGAGAATGACAAATTCTGAGATGATCTTATCCACAACGTCCATCTCTTCTCCTTGGAATTGACCATGGTGAACTTGGAGTTCTACTTTACCTTGACTGTACTTGTTTTCCTGATACTTGGAAAGCTTTAGTGAGTGAGCAAGGTCAAGGCAATAGAAATAAAGCAAAGTTAATATTTGAGAGTTCACAAAAATTCCTAAGGGTAGTGGTAAGTATATTGTGCTAGTGAGTCCATTTTGGGGGAGTCAATTTATAAAGAAGTTAATTTATGACAATAAGATAACATGGGGTGCATGTGTGTGTGGGGGGGGTTGGGTGTGTTTGTATGTTTCATGTATTCATATGGTGCTGGAAAAGCAAAGAGGCAAAGTTTCCAGGCAATGGAAGCTACGTTGAGTGCCTTATTTTAGAACATAAGTTGAGGTCTCCATAAGTAGAGCTAAACACCCAACTCATGGATGTGTAGCCAAAGAAATAACAAGAAAGAACAGTAGGCAAGAAGTTAAATATCCATTTTCTTCTAGAATTGTCTAAAATAATGTAGATTGTAAATGGTATCATGCAACTCATTTAAACTCTTTGAACCTCACTACTAATATCTATAGAATGAAGGTGTTTGATAATTTTTAGAGCTGTTATGTCACCAACTGTAGGAAAGTAAACTGTACTTGCCTTTGTAAAGATATGAAAAAAGTTAAAGAGCGACATTTTATTTGGTTAGAGACAACATAGGAGTTGGAAAATTGTATGTGGGATTAATTATCAAATAAGTGGTATAGACATTTGTGTAACGACAATTCACAGAAGAGTGAGAACATTTCTAAAATACATAAAAATGAAAAAATCCATTTGAATATTCAATTTAGTTTTTTAAAACTTTTGAAAGACATTAGATATCCTTATTCAATGTTTTGGATACGAGTATATGAGAAAAAAGAACATGAGACTGAAGATTTCTCTGTTTTGAGAAAGTTTAAATAAATCACTAGTGAAAATATTTTCTCAAGCTAATCCTTATGTTTATGAAGATTGGGTCTGAAATATATGATCACTTTGAATGTATGTATAGATGCAGTTTTAATTAGTATTTACAAAATGTATATGTACTGGCAGGGTAATGTAATTTTAGATTATGAAATGTGGCTTTTGGGTAATAATAATGTCAACTTTCAAAACCTAAGAACATGAAAATTGAGATTTAATAGATTTTTTGAGGTTATTAACCTAGAGATAAGTGGTCGTTAATAACTATTGTTTAGCCTCATATTGGGCTGAGCTTCTTAGCATTTTTAATATAATCTTTTAAATATATCAGAGAGAAAATAAATTTGCCAACAACACAAATAAATAAGCTATAATTGCAATTCACATAGGTCTACTAAAGTCTAATATACAGCAATCCCCTTAAAATGGCCTTAAAACATGACATATTCAAAATAAGATGTAGTTAAAGAATGATACTATGAGTAACTATAGAAGAATATTAATCTATGTTTTTAAAGAGAAAGTCTGACAGGTAGGGAGTAGCATTTTCATGTAGGAGAAGATAGGTATAACATGATTTGCTATGAACCAGCAAACAGGATTAATCTGTACCCATCTATCAGGAAGACTGATGGCCCCCTTTTGATGGTTAATTCAGGGTCTTTTTTCAAGTATCAGATGTCTTTGTGATGCACATTTTATGGCTCAACAACTTTCCAAGGTTACTCTATTTATGGTGAAGAGTAATTTGCCAATTCAACCACTCTTGCTTAGAATAACATTCATCCTGATCTCCAACTGTAAGTTCATATTTATTGTGATATGTGATGAATTATCTGTCACTACTGAGTGAAGCCCAGAAAGTTTACTGTGGTGAATGAAAAGCAGTCAAATCTCACCCTGAGCTGTTCTTTGGAGGTAGAATATAAGTGAGTTTATGTTCACATCCATAGCCATATAATTTTTATACTTACCTGTTTTTGCTACAGAATATCATTGTTCTGTTCTTTGTTACAATTGGTGAAAATACAGCCATTACTTTGCAGGAATTCTCTTGGAAATTTATATCAAAATTCAGTATGTTTCAGTCATACTTTGTAAAATACACTTTCTCTGGAGGGAGAGAGAGAGCTAAACATATATCTTAGTAGTTACTGAGAGCTTCCTGTGTACTGAGTCCTGCATCATACATATTATATCATTTAAATAATAAAACTATGATATTGCTGTGAATATTTCACAAGTAGCTTTAGGACACAAGAGTGAGTCATTTTTTTTGAGGAAGTGTAATAAATACAACTGTGTCTCAAATACAAGGCATTTCCACAGCTAAATTTCTAAACTGTTCTAAGTAGAAGCAGTAGTACTAGTCAATACAGAATTCTGGAAGACAATACAGAGACGGTTCTGAATTCAGCAATTATTTACAAAATGTTGAGTGTATACAGCATCACCAAAGTGAGAGAGGGTGTCTGGTGACAATCTAAGAATTCCTGGAGGTGAGAATTCATGGCAGAGTGGACTAGAGTAGCTGGAGAACATAAGTGAATGAGCAAGGGGAAGTCATGGTTCTAAGACATGGACAAAAAGAAGAATCCTTAGTAACTTTAATTCTATTAATTTCCCATTTCTCAATAAAATGTTTCTGGAAAGCCATCACATAATTATGCTTCTATATCTGGCTCTCTATAAAAAACGAAAGCAGATCATGGGTCTTCCTTTAATAAAAAGGTGGTAGTTAATGAATTTTTGTGGTCAATTTTATTTGCTACACTGAAAAATATTCAAGGTTTTACAGTGTAACCCTAGAGGAAGCCTAATTTACAGCAGAACTTTTCTGTTACAATCTAGAAGTACAAGGCTTTGTTTTAGACAAAAAGAAAATGAAGAAAAAGGGCATAAAAGACAATGAAAAAACAGTCAACTATTAAATGGTTTGGAGGTGATTTTAAAATGTAATAGGCTTCATAGAGAAAGTACAAGTTAAGTTGGACTACTTTTTACAAAAGTAAGTTGAATTTATAGTTTCTATTTTATGGTATATATGTTATATACTCATGAATAAAATTAAATCAGCAAAGAAAATAATCACAGTGAAAGTAAAAATCAACCGAAACCCATCACACAGAGTAAACCACTATTTTTCTAGACATTCTTCCATATATCATTTCTCTCTCTCATATATATATGTGTGTGTGTCCATACATACATACCAAATTTATATAAATGGTATTATATATGTTTCCTTTTGATGTGCCTTATCTATTCTAAAGCATGTAGCTTTCAATGTCAATATAAAAGATAGAAATAATTTGTTTAATTACTAATTATCATTGGAGATACCAATAAAATTTTCAATTGTAAATGAAGGACATATTATAAATAACACTTATATTAATGTCTGTGTTTATACATACACTTATTCTATTATTCTCTGAGGATAAATACTTGAAATAAAATTTTTAGGGTAAAATACTATGCACAATTTCAAACTTACCTACTTTTTGACAAGTGTTTATTGATCAACTACAATGTGCCAGGCATTCTCTACACTGAGGATGCAGCAATGAACAAAATACGCATAGTCAAATTCCCTGCTCTTGTGGCATTATATTCCAGTGAGGATGAGAGATCATAGGTCAAGCGAGTAAATATGCTGTGAAGAGAAATAGAGCAGGCTGTAGAAATAGAGTGTGACAAGGGAGGGTGTTATTTTAGGTGAACTTTGAGCAATGGCCTTAAAGAAGTAAGGCTTCATGAACCATCTGATGTCTGAGGAAAATCCTCACTGACACAGGGACCTGTAAGTGTAAGGGTTGTACTTCAGAGCACCTTGGCTCCTCATGGTGCAGTTGGGGACTGGATTCAGTGAGGTGGAAGGGAAAGCAGAGGTAGTCTGAGAACAGATCACATAGAGGCAGGCAGGCCACCTGCACTTCCTGGTCTCCAAAGATAGCCCCAGTGGTCCAGCCTCCTTGGAGGGATGAAGATGCCTACCCTTGCACACAGAATCTGGGCTGGGCTGGGCTCACATTTCACTAGACACAAAGCAGAAGAAGTGACACTGGGCCCATTTCTTCTGGGCCAACATCTCTAGCAGGCCTGGAAGTTTCCATTAGTGTTCTTTGGGAGCCCTGAATCTAATAAGGAGTCCATCTACCCTGTTGGAGAGGCTGCATGGAGAGGGAAAGGCCCTGAGACTACATTCTATCATAAGCATGAAAGAGTTAGTAAATTCTAGTTTTTCCATAATCAAATTTTCCTCCAATGCATTTATGCTAATTTATACTTACCAACAAAGTGTGGAATGCAGCCTTTTCTGGAGAATTACCCTTGGCTGACAGGAACCTTCTGGCTAGGGAACTTAAGGACTTCCCACACTTCACCCCGTGGCCCCAGCAGCCCATAGCAAGAGGTGTGTGGGTGCAAAAGCCTGTTCTTCTGCTGATAAAGAAATAACCCCGTGGGGTTTCTCTGCTGCAGAGGCACTTCCCTCCCTGAAGTGTGTCAGGAGTGCTGGACTTTGCCTGAGACCATATCCTATTCTGCTCCTTCCTCTTCCCCATCTTGTTATCCTCTCTCCCTTACTGGTTTAACTCATGCACCTAAGTCCATGTCTCAATCTCTGCTTCCAGGAAATCCAACTCAGGGAAAGGGGATCTTCTAGCACTTCTAGAAAGGTAGAACCCTTTCTAGCACAGGAATCTGTAAACAACAGCCCAAGCTACCATTCAATCCAGCAATCCCACTACTGGGTATTTACACAAAGCAAAAAAAAAAAAAGTCATTTTATCAAAAAGACACTTGCACTAGAATGTTTATTGAAGCACAATTCAAAATCGCAAAGATGTGGAATAAACCCAAGTGCCCATCAATTCATGAGTGGCTTAATAAAATGTGGTATATGTATACCATGGATTACTACTCAGCCATAAAAAAATGAATCAATACCTTTTGCAACAATCTGGGTGTAACTGGAGACCATCCTCCTAAGTGAAGTATTGCAAGAATGGAAAAACAAATGCCACATGTACTCACTATTAAATTGGAACTAACTGATCAGCATTCATGTGCATGGATGGAAGTAAAACTCAATGGAAATCATGCAGGTGGGAGGGGAGAGGAGGGGATGGTTGAAATCATACCTAACCCATCACCCAGATAGTATCCAGTAGAATGCATACCATCTGGGTGATGGGTACACTTCCATGTAATCAAAACATTTGCACCCCATAATATTCTGAAATTTTATTTCATCATATTATGGGGGTACAAATATTGTTAAGGTTACATATATTGCCCGTGCCACCCCTCCCCCCACCGAGTCAGAGCTTCTAGCGTGTCCATCCTCCAGGTGGTGTGCACCGCACTCATTATGTAAGTATACACTCATCTCCTCCTCCCCCCTCCCACCTGCCTGACACCCGATAAATTTTTTTTTTTTTTTGACATTTTGGTTACATTTTATATCTTTGCCTCTCCCTAGGTTCTGAAATTCTTTTAAAAAATAGATTGAATATATTTACAGGAAGCACAAATATCAACATGGAATTAAGAAAATATCTTGTGTTGCTATATCTGTGTAATATAGACAGTAAATGACTTCTGTTCTGAGGCAGAAAGGTAGAGAACATGAATTCTGGATTCAGATAAACCTGCATACTAATTTTAAGTCTAGTACTAGTTACGCCATCTTCAGCCTTTTACATAAATTCTCTGAGCTTCTCTTTACTTATCCATAACATATGCTCCCTGCAAACTCCTGTAAGAAGCTCTGTTTCTCTCCTTAATTTTTCTTTTGTAAAATGCTATTCCCTTTACCTGAAATCTGTCAAAAATCCCCACCAGTCCATTAATGAGCATCTCAGTTCTTTATGTCAAGGTTATATAACCCTTATTTCTAAAGTCACTGCTTTGTGATTATTCACATTTTTCCCTCCTAAGAACATGTATGATAATTAATTAAAATAAAGCTCCTATCTTTCAAAAAAATGAAATTTTAAAAGCAAGCATCCTTAGAAAAAAGGAGGAAGGAAAATTTCAAACATGGATATTTCTAAAAAATGAATCCTCAGTCGTCAGTACCTCTAGTTTTCCTGTTATGCACGGTTATTGCAATCTTGTTTGACTATCTCTCCTAGTAGGATATATTAATAGATTTTATTCTTTTCAAAAGTCAGAGATGATATACTGGTTAAAAACACTATATGTAATACCACTATGTGTTATACTAGTATAACATTTATGTGGATGTTTGTGAATAGTAAATATAGAAAAAACTGAAAAATAGAAGACTACATAGATTAGACAAATGGGAAGTTGGCCAATGGGTCGGTCAGGTGGGAGTGGGGAAGAGGGGATGGGTATATACAAACATAATGAGTGAGATGTGCAACGTTTGGGGATGATCATGCCTGAAGCTCTGACTCTAGGGTGGAAGGGGGACATGGGCAATATATGTAACCTTAACATTTGTACCCCCATAATATGCTGAAATAAAAAAAAAAGAAAAGCCCATTGTTGAAAACCAGGAATTATGATGACTGTTGCCTCTACTTATGATTAAGACTAGGATAATTGAGATGTTAGGTCAAGATCATGCCCTAAAATTTGTAGACTGAACAAAACTTTCTGTATT
>CAUYPO010127984.1:0-14619 GCA_963574435.1 Cheirogaleus major
ACCATGCCCAGCCAAGGCCATAAATTTTAATAGTCAGTTGGGCTGGGCATTGGATTGACAACCTCATTAGAAGGCAGAAAAATCATAGAATGACATGGAGACAGGCCAAGGGAGCAAAGTCGTTTGGGATTCATTAAAGCACACAGATGAAAGGGTCTTCGAGACCCCAAAGTTATATATAGTGGAACATGATGTTAGTAACTTATCCTGAGAAATTTTAAATCAAGTAATACTATGCCTATCTCAACCACTCAAAGTGAAAATACATGTTGGTAACCCAATGAGTGAACTTGTATACATTTATAATTGATAAGCAAGTTAAACTTTGGTGTCTGTCTTTCAAAGGTAGGAATTTATTTTTAGAACAGTTGACTTTTCAGATGCATTTCTTGTCTGAAAATAGAGAACAGATCAGTGATAGCAGTAATATTAATAGTGGTTCACATTTAAGGTGAAGGCTTGTTTTTGTTTGTTTGTTTTGTTTTGTTTTATGGCTAGGGGTCTGTAGTCTATTCATCCAAGAGCAGTAGCATGTCAGTAAGGTGCAAATTAAAAAAAGAGGGGCCAGAAGATAGTTTGTCTTTATCCCGGTGGAAATTGCTATCTGATTTATCAAAAGACCTTTTCTATCTATGAACAAGTTGTTCACAAATGAAGAAATATAAAAGGCCATTAAGCACTGAAAAAATGCCCAACCTCACTAGTAATCAAAGAGATGCAAATTAAATCAATGACATGCAATTTTACCTATCAAATTGACAGTTTTGCTGAGGGCGACTAACTTGATGATTGATCACTCTAGTATTTCCTTACCTCACTTTTCCCATCACCGGAAATTAAATGACTCAAAAGTTAGGGTATAAATCATCACAATGAATTTCAAGATCATTAAAAAAAGCAATTTTGTTGGAATTTCCAAACTGTGAAAGTAGGAGCAAATTTTCCTTTAGACCCAAACCCAAAAAATTTAGAAAATTTTGCTTTACAAATTTGCTCAAAAATCAATATTATTGAGGGAGAAAGAAAGAGATTCTAAATCTTCTCAGATACCAGTTATTTCTGATTGGAAGTATACCAAAGAGTGTTCTGGATCTATTTACCTTATCAGATCTAAATGCTTGGGCTCTGATTATTCCTCAAGAAATGATTTAGCTTTTGCTACATTTTGTATCAAACAACATTTCATTAAGAATAAGAAACTTAAATGTAGCCTTCATTCTTTAATAATGAATTCATGGAGTTACTATAAGAGTGTCCATTTATTTTTATTAAAAACATATAGACCTAGGCCAGGCACAATGGCTCACACCTGTAATCCCAGCACTGTGGGAGGCCAAGGTGGGAGAATCACTTGAGCCCAGGAATTTGAGGCTACAGTAAGCTATGATCACACTACTGTACTTCAGCCTGGGCAACAGATCAAGACCCTGTCTATAAAAAAATAAACATTAAAGCTGGACATGGTGTTATTACACGCCTGTAATCCTAGCACTCTGGGAGGCTGAGGCGGGAGGATAGCTTGAGGTCAGCAGTTCAAGACCAGCCTGAGCAAGAGTGAGACCCTGTCTCTACTAAAAATAGAAAAAATTATCTGGGCATGGTGGTGCATGCCTGTAGTCCCAGCTACTTGGAAGGCTGAGGCAGGAGATTTGCTTGAGCCCAGGAGTGTGAGGTTGCTGTCAGCTAGGCTGACATGATGGCACTCTAGCCTGGACAACAGAGGGAGACTCTATCTCAAAAATAAATAAATAAATAAATAAAAATAACAAATAAAAAATTTAAATTTAAAAAAGCATACAGACTTGATATATTATAAAAGAAACAATTATTACAGTCCTCCTGAGAGTTAAATATGTTGAACTCTATTCCCCTGACATCCTTAAGATCTCAAAATGGAGAAGAAAAAAGGTTCTTTGTTTTTCTTCAGGTCTCTTCAAATGATGGTATCTGGCCATTAGTTCTTTGAAGTCTTGTGTGGTCATCCTTTCAGCTAGCTGCTCCTTGTCCTCCAAGGCTTTCAGGGTTAGTAACAGGGCATGCAGCATGGCTGGCTGTTATACCCCTACCTGACGACATTACAAACCACACCTGGGTGTGGTTGCTTGCACTGTACACATACATAACTCTGCTTCTCAGTGCGACAGCATCTTGCTCTTCTCTTCAACCACACCTCCTCCAACCCATACAATATAATTTTTAGAGCTATATATGAGACCTTACAGATGACACACTATAGTGAAATCCTGTCGTTTTAATTTTAATTTTTGTCAGTGTAACAAGATATAATGAAAGTTTCAATTGAATCTCCTGTACAACAGAGAAGATATTCCAAAGTAAGCATTCAGATCAAGATACAAAAATTTCAAAGGAGACATCTTAAACTGGCCATTTAACTCACAAGCCCCCTCACTAGAGAATACAGGGCCAGGCATGGTGGCTCACACCAGTAATCCCAGCACTTAGGGAGGCAGAAAAGGGAGGATTGCTTGAGGCCAGGAGTTTGAGATCAGTTTGGGCAACATAGCAAGACCCCGTTTCTACAAAAATATAAAAAAATTAGGCGAATGTGGTGGCAAATGCCTGTAATCCTAGCTACTCTAGGAGGCTAAGGTAGGAGAATTGCTTGAGCTCACGAGTTGGAGGCTACAGTGAGCTATGACTGCTCCACTGCACTCCAGCCTGGGCAATAGAGCAAGACCTTGTCTCTTAAAAAAAGAGAGATAGAGAGAATAGAATAGAATAGAAAAAGTCACCTACATAGAGAATATAAAAAGCCATGGGTTGCTGGTGATGAGGAGAAAGTTTTGCAGAGAGCCAGTAGTGTTCTGTGTGTTCCTTCTCCCCTCTGCAGGGATGCCTGCACCTCGTCTCAACTCCAGGGGAAAGAGCCTCAACAGGACCAGTCACCAAGCTCAATTTGTGCCCCCTGCAGTTTGGGGGTGTGTTTAGCTCCACTTGAGAAATCTGAAGAGCCAGGGCACCGCTGGCTGTCCCTTCTAGTGGAGGAGCAAAGGAGAGGTTTGCTGATGGGTTGGATGTAACCTGCGTTTTTGTTCACTGGGCAAAGGGCGAGTGAGTGGTTTCTATGGACCAGAAGGCAATCATGCCTATGAAAGAGCCAGTATGGAATTGTCTTACATTCCAAGAGGACTCCCTGGAGGTGTACCACTGGATGCCTGTGGACGACTGCAGAAGGAGTAGCAAACAACCAGCCAGAATATCTCCTTTCTTGATAAAATTTTCAATTTGGTGGATCCCATTCTCCAACAGTTTCCCCAAAAAAGGTCCCCAGCAAGTGATTTTTTTTTTTGAGAACTTCTGTGCTTAAAAATGTCTTTATTGACCAGGTGTGGTGGCTTGCACGTGTAATCCCAGCACTTTGGAAGAATGAGACGGAAGAATGGTTTGAGGCCAGGAGTTTGAGACCAGCCTGGACAAGAGCAAGATCCCGTCTCTACCAAAAAAATAAACAAACAAAAAACAAAACAAAAAAACTAGCCAGGCATGGTGTTGTATCCCTGGAGCCAAAGCATACTTGGGAGGCTGAGGCAGGAGGATCGCTAGAGCCCAGGAGTTTCAGGCTGCAGTGAGCTATGATCAAGCCACAGCACTCCAGCGTAGGGGACAGGCGACAGAACGAGAGCCTGTCTCTGAGAAAAAAAAAAAAGTCTTTATTTTACTCTTATATTTACTTAACACTTTTCCCAGATGTAGTATGGTTGGAAGTAATTTTCCACCAAAATTTTGAATTTTGTATTGTCTCCTAGATTTGTTCCTTGTGATTGAGAAGTTCAACTCACTCTCATTTCTACACATCTGTGTGCAATCTACTTGCTTTTTCCCTCTCTGGAAGCTTTTAGGTTCCTTTTTTAAATGTCTGGTTTCATAAAACTTTGCAATAATGGTGACTTTTTCTTTCACCGTGGGACCTTTCATTATGGAGACTCTCATTTTTCAATTCTAGGATTTTTTGTATTGTTTTTTTCTTTGTTCTTTTCCCCAAATGCCTAAAAGTTAGATGTAATATTTTTGTATATATCATCTGGTTTTCTTATTTTCTCCTATTTTCTGTCCGTTTATATTTTTGTTTTATGTTTTGGTAGATTTCCTCAACTTTATCTTTCAATCTTTCTGTTTCATTTTTAATTTTTTAATTTTGAATTTTTCATACTTAAATTTCCAAGAGTTTTTGTTGTTGCTCTCTCGTTTCTTTTTACAGCATGCTGTTCTTGTTTCATGAATACATTATTGTATTATGTCTCTGATGATATTAATTATTATTTTAAAAGTTTTCTTTTGGTCCCTGGTTAAGCTATGTTTCCTCTGAATTCATTTCATTCTCTTTGGTGGGTTGCTTTGACTTCTGATTTTTCCATACTAAAGTTTTGGCTTCCTGAATTCTGCTGTCAATTGGCATTTGTTTGACTATTTTCATCTTCCAAAATTTGGTTGACATACTTGTCTGCTGTTGTTTTTTCTTCCGTTCCTTTTGTCTTTGTGGGTTTGAGTCTTCTTTTTTGTTAATCTGTTTCCTATCACTCATTGGGCTTTTGGAAAGGAACAAAGATAAACATTTATGTTCAATACACTACGTTTTAAAATGACCTTTATTGGACGTGTGAGGAAGTAAGATTCAGGAGAGTGAATTGCCCAAAGACCAAACACCAGTGTGTAGCAAAACCAAGCGAGCACTTAGTTCTTCCAGTTTCAAGTTTAGGGCTATTATCAATTTCTGCTTTCCCATTTTGTCCCTCCTACCATGAGCACTTATAACTGATATTCTTCCTATGTATTATTTATTTACTCATTTCCCTACCTCATATCCCATACCTTATATATATAAAAAATGCATAAACAATTATATATATATATGTGTGTGTGTGTGTGTGTGTGTGTGTATGTGTATAAACTAGGACAGTGCCTGGCACAGAGTAAGTACTTAGTACTTTTTTTCTTTATTTTCTTCTTCTGAGGAACATGTTAAAGTACTTAGTACTTAATTGTCAAAAGAATGAACAAAAACGTGACTTGTACCTTAGATTTCCCCTGACTTGGGATTTTGCTTTTGGGGAAAACAACTTCTCTACATGATGGTTGGTGGAAGGCATGCAGACATTTTGACTTGGGGTTCTGGAAGATTTTGCCTAACCTTCTTTATTGAAAGACAGAAAACAGAATGATTAAGAGTATGAAATTTGAAGACAGAAGTAGGTTTTGGCACTTGGGTTCAAATCCCACCTATATTACTTACAATCTGTGCAATCTCTTCTTCCTTTTCAAGTCTCAGAAAGTAAGAGAATCTGTCTTTTAAAGCCCCAGATCAGTGTAGTCTTTTCATTTCTCCCTTTTCCTGTCTCATAATCATTCTCCCCTTTTGGAGTTCTGTGGTGTCTGTTTTTAAAGAAAAGAGGTATTTCTTCCTCTGTTTACATAGGTAAGTGCTAACCACATTTTGTAGAACTTGTGTGAGTCTACTTCCACAAAGGTTAGAAAAATCATTCTTTATTGTCTTAGTGTTTTTCCCTAATCTTCAGAGTATGCTGACTGTAATGCCTACCAGAGCTTTTATTTCAATTAATGCTAGAAGAATTTCAGACCTTTAGTGCTTTTGGTTAAAGGCCAGGGGGAGATAGCACAGCAAGTAATTACATTTTACTTCTAACCCTTATTCTTCTTGGTAACTTAATAAAGCTAAGAATAAAATCCTTTTAAATTACTCAATATCTATTTTTATTTTTTTTGTTCATCCATAAGAAGCAAACAATATTTTTAAAGTCATACATAAATTAGTATTGTTAGTTAAATTGTTTCTTTGTTTTTTGTTTCTTTTTTTAGGCAGAGTCTTGCTCTGTCTTCCAGGTTAGAGTGCCATGGCATCAGCCTAGCTCACAGCAACCTTAAACTCCTGGGCTCAAACAATCCTCCTGCCTCAGCCTCCCATGTAGCTGAGACTATGGGCGTAAGCCACCACCATGTCTGGCTAATTTTTCTTTTCTTTTTTTTTTTTTTTCTTGCTGAAATTTTTCTGTTTTTTTGTAGAAACGGGGTCTTGCTGTTGCTCAAGCTGGTCTTGAACTGACCTCAAGTGATCCTCCTGTCTCGGCCTCCCAGAGTGCTAGTATTACAAGCGTGGCCTGTTAAGGTTTTATTCTGGAAAATATCAGACAATGGTAGAGTTCCCAAAAACTTTCTCAAAAAGTTACATAAGGCTGGGCGCGGTGGCTCACACCTGTAATCCTAGCACTCTGGGAGGCTGAGTTGGGCGGATGGCTCAAGGTCAGGAGTTCGAAACCAGCCTGAGCAAGAGTGAGACCCCGTCTCTACTAAAAATAGAAAGAAAATTAATTGGCCAACTAAAATATACAGAAAAAATTATCCAGGCATGGTGGTGCATGCCTGTAGTCCCAGCTATTCAGGAGGCTGAGGCAGAAGGGTCGCTTAAGCCCAGGAGTTAGAGGTTGCTGTGAGCTAGGCTGATGCCACGTAACTCACTCTAGCCTGGGCAACAGAGTGAGACTCTGTCTCAAAAAAAAAAAAAAAGTTACATAAACTAAGGATCTATTCCATTGGATTACTTTTGGATTCTAAGTGTTTGAATATGTATAATATTGCCTCAAACAATGAAATAGGTGATTTAATTTTCCTTCTGCTATTGCTACTTGCATACACATGGAGGCAGTACAGTCTAATGGATAGAGTCCAAGGGTCCAAGTCAGACTGGCATTCACAGCCAGGATCTACTGTTGACTAGTTGTAAGATTATGCCCACAGATGGAAGCTATTAAATCTATACTTTTGCTTCTCCACATATTAAAGGATGTTTTGTAAATTAATAAAAGAATATTATACATTTGGGCCAGTGTGGTGGTTTATGTGTTTAATCCTAGTACTTTTGGAGGCCAACATAGGAGAATTGCTTGAGGCCAGGAGTTAGAGACTGGCCTGGGCAACATAGTGAACCCCTGTTTCTAAAAATAAATAAAAATAAAAAAAATTAGTTGGGCTTGGTAGTGCATACCTGTAGTCTCAGCTACTCAGGAGGCTGAGGCAGAAGGATCCCTTGAGCCCAGGAATTTGAGGTTGTAGTGATGTATGATTGTGCCATTGTACTCTACCCTAGACAACAGAGCAAGACCTTGTTTCTGGGAAAAAAAAAAAAAAGGAATATTACACAGTTAGGAAGGATTAAATTAATTTTATATTAGCAGATATTAAGAAATCACTTCTGCTGGGCACAGTGGCAAATGCCTGTAGTCCCAGCTACTCGGGGGGGGGGGTGAGGTGGGAGCATCTCTTGAGCCCAGGAGTTCTGGGCTGTAATGCACTATGAGAATTGGTTGTCCGCGCTAAGTTCGGCATCAATACCATGACTTCCCTGGAGTGGGGACCACCAGGTTGGGTAAGGAGGGGTGAACCAGCCCAGGTCTGAAACGGAGCATGTCAAAACTCCCGTGCTGATCAGTAGTGGGATCGTGCTGTGAATAGCCACTGCACTCCAGCCTGGGCAACATAGCGAGACCCTGTCTCTTAAAAAAAGAAAATCGCTTCTGAGTGGCAGATGCATTTTTATACCATCTTGCTATATATCTCCATCTCAGTGTCTTAGAGGTACCCTAAACAGAAAAAGTCCAGTGTAGAATTCATTATTTTCCACTTCAGACCTACTCCTCTTTCTGGAGTCTTTAAGGGGAACAAATCATCCTTCATGCAGTTGACTTAGTCAGAAGCCAGGGACTTAGCACAGACTCTTCCATCCCCTCTATCCTTGACATGCAGTCAGTAGTAAACTTGTTGATTCAACTTCCTAAATATGTCTAAACTCTGTTTCCTTCCCTGCATCCTTAGTTCAGGCTCCCATTATCTTTTGCCTGGACTATTACCGCTGCCTCCTGTCTAGTGTTTCTGCACCCTCCTATGTGTCATACACAATAACGACAGAATGACCATGACATTCCCATGTCTCCTGGCACTGCAGCTCCTCAGGAGACATCAAGCTCTTTATGGCATGTCCCTCCTGATCCTTATGACTTCTTTTACCACACCTCCGTGTGCCCTCTGTGAGCCAGCCGCATCGTGTGCGTTTGAAGTGCCTCTTCTTTTTGCCTGTAACGTCCTTTCTGTCTCTTTGACTGTCTACCAAATTCCTACTTTTTAAGGAGCTGCCTTTGCCAACTTGTCAATAAAGTCATTCTCGATCCTTTTCACCTTCTCTGTGCTGTCTCTTGCCTCCCTACACCAAGAGCTTCTTTTTTCTTTTTTCCATGGCACCTTCTATTCAACTCTATCTGGAGACTGTATGTATCTGCGTTTAAGAGCCCAGACTCTGGAGTCAGCAAATCTGGGTTTGGATCAATCACTTATTATTAACTATGTGACATTGGGCAATTTATGTGACTTCTCTAAGCCTGATTTTCTTGTTCTATAATATTGGGATAATATTTGATACATGGTAAGCACTTAATATAGTAATTATAATAAGTATTTTTATTATTGCATTATTTTACTTTATTTTAATTGGTGATTTATATGTCTGGCTTCCTTTGCTATCCATGGACATCTGAGGGCAGAATTTTTTAAATTAATTGTTCAATAACATTAACTAAGCACTTATTATATGCATATATACACTTATGTAATCTTCTCAATGTTCTGTCTGGGTCTAAGCTAGCCTGACTCCGAAATCCATGCTATTTTACTGTAAAGCCTCCTGGGTTTTTGTTTTTGTTTTTGTTTTTTTTTTTGAGACAGAGTCTCACTCTGTTGCCCAGGCTAGAGTGAGTGCCTTGGCATCAGCCTAGCTCACAGCAACCTCAAACTCCTGGGCTCAGGCAATCCTTCTGCCTCAGCCTCCCGAGTAGCTGGGACTACAGGCATGCGCCAGCATGCCCGGCTAATTTTTTCTATATATTTTTAGTTGACCAATTAATTTGTTTCTATTTTTAGTAGAGACGGGGTCTCGCTCTTGCTCAGGCTGGTCTTGAACTCCTGACCTCAAGTGGTCCTCCCGCCTGGGCCTCCCAGAGTGTTAGGATTACAGGTGTGAGCCACTGTGTCCGGCCTAGCCTCCTGGTTTTAATATCAAACTCTTTAGATTCTTCCAATAACTCAGTGGTTCCACAAAAATTTACCAATAGTCTCACGCTCATACAAGGCAATTATTTCCAAACATTACTTTATTGCTTGACATTATGCAGAAATGGAATCAATCCAGTTAGAATTCAGGAACCCAATAGCTGAGTTAGTTTGAGATTATCTATAATATGTTAGTGAATAATTAGAATTTAACCATATATTTGAATATGTTTGGTACTATCCTTGTGATCACATGATTCTAAAACAATGAATCCAATGTGTTAATTCAATTAACTTGGTCGATTTATTGGAAAAATACACATAGTTAATTGACTCAGGTAGCTAGCTAATTTAGCACAGTTAGCTAGCTGAAATGTGATTTATTTCCTACACACACAAAAATGATGTTATTATTGATAATTTCATCTTATCCTTCCTAGAAAATTTTTTTTTTAACTTATCTGTATCTGTTACAAGTTTTAAGTGGATTGTGATTAGGGCACTACATTTCTATTCACAAGCCTCACTTTTCAAAGCAGTTTTACAACACATATGGGTAGGGCTTATAATTTTGCTCCTCTAAACAATACTTTTTCTTTGGAAAACAAGCCCTGTGTAGAGTTTCATCAAGTTGCTTCACTTTAAACAAACTTATTTCTAGAGGACTGGTAGTATATGCAGATTCCTAGAAATTTTTAATTCTTTATTAACTCAAATATTTGTATTCATATACTTTATTGGCCTCCATTTCATTTAAGTAAGCAACACACATTTAATTTGAAAACACTGCAACATTTACCTGTATCTGTCTGTCATTATCAACACTCATACTATGTATTTCTATTTTCTGCACTGATATCCATTTAATGATTTGGCCTCTACAATGGCCCCTCTGCCTATTCCCATCCTGTAAGTAAGAGCATTTTCTGGGTTTGGTTTTGTTTTGCTCTTTTTACATTCTCATTCTCAGGGAATTTGGTTCAGTTTCATCGTTTCAGCCACCAAGTTTAAGTGAAAGAATCCCAAATCTTTCTTTCTAATATTGTATTTTTCATGTACCTTAACAGGCCCGGACTGGACCCCCTGAAAGCTTAGCTGCTCCTTGCAATGCAACGTGGTTGAAAATCAAACTCATTCTCTTCTTTACAAACTGATTCCTCCTGATTTCTCTTTCTCTGTCAATGGTACCACCATTCTCTTAGTCACTCTGAAAACCTTCAGGTTGTATGTATCACATTTTCTTTATCCATTCATCTGTCGATGGGTATTTAGGTTGTTTCCACATAATAGCTATTATGAATAGTGCTGCAGTGAATATAGGAGTTCAAATATCTCTTTGAGATCCTGATTTCAATCGTTTTGGATAAATACCCAGAAGTGGGATTGCTAGATCACATGATAGTTCTATTTGTAATTTTTTGAGGAACTTCCATACTGTTTTCCATAGTGCCTGCACCATTTTGCATTCCCACCAACAGTTTCCAAGGGTTCTAATTTCTCCACATCCTTGTCAACACTTTCTATCTTTTTTTTTTTTTTTAATAATAAGCCATCCTGACAGGTGTAAGGTGGTATCTCAGTGCAGTTTTGATTTGCATTTCCCTGATGACTAGTGACCTCGAGCATTTTTTCACATGTTGGCCAGTTGTATGTCTTCTTTGGAGAAATGTCTATTCAAGTCCTTAGTTCATGAAAAAGAAGGAAATTCTGCAATGCACAAACAATATGGATGAAACTTGAGGACATTATGCTAAATGAAATAAGCTAGGCACAGAAAGACAAATTCTGCATGATTCTATTCGTATGAAGTATCTAAAATCTTCCAATTCATTGAGCCAAGGAATGTAAAGGTGGTTGCCAGGGACTTGGGGAAGGAGGAAATGGGAGTTCCTAATCAATGGGCATAAAGTTTCAGATAAGTAAGATGAATAACCTCTAGAGATGTGCCGCACAACATTGTATCTACAGTCAACAATAATGTATTGTACACTTAAAAATATCTTAAGAGGATAGATCTTATATTAAATGTTCTTACCGTAATAAAACGAAACCAAACCTTCAGGTTATCTTTCATTTCTTCCTTTTCCTTGCCAAGCAATGATGAAGTTCTATAGATTCTATGGGTGCTTTCTTTGTTTTGGTTCTTCTTTTGTTCTCCTATCACCACTACTCAAGTGGACCCTGTTACTGTATATGGTGCCATAATAATTACCTTCTAATGGCTCTCTGTACACTCAGATCCTTTCTTTCCCATTTGTTCTACATGAGCAACCTTCTTAGTACTCTACTGCTCAGGAAAGCCTCCATAGCCTCTGTCTATAGAATGAAACTAAGACTTTTTGACTTATAATTCAAGACCTTTCATAATCTGGTCCCAATTTATTCTTTTCCCTTTTCTTCTCCTGCTGTTCCCTGTCATGAAATCCATAATTTTTTTTAATCCAGACAGAGTCTTGCTCTTGTTGCCCGGGCTAGATTGCTGTGGTGTTAGCCTAGCTCACGGCAATCTCAGACTCTTGGGCTCAAGCAATCCTCCTGCCTCAGCCTCCCAAGTAGCTAGGACTGTAGGCATGTGCCACCACACCCGGCTAATTTTTTCTATTTTTAGTAAAGACGGGGTCACACTCTTGCTCCGGCTGGTCTGGAACTCCTGACCCTCAATCGATCCTCCCACCTCGGCCTCCCAGAGTGCTAGGATTACAGGTGTGAGCCACCATGCCGGGTCATGAAAACCTGTCTTTCAGGCAGACTGTTTTGCTTATGCTTCCATGTTATACATGATACTCTACTTTTTACCTGGCTTCCAAATTCTCTCTTACCCGTCACCTATCCAAGACCTAATCATAATTTAAAGCTCAAGGAAAGAGGTGTTTTATTTCAGGAGCTTTCTCTGATTGAACCCAGAGCCATCTCATCTAGTTCTGAATCCCTATATAATTTACGGCATGAGACATTTAGTGCCTTCCTTTGTCAGTTAACTCTTAATGCATATGCTTTACTTCTCTAATAAATTACTAATGTCTTGAATGTCAAGAACACATATACCTATACACCTATTAATATACATAATAATGTCTTGAGCCCAAGGATCATACACAGTAAACCAAAAATTGGGCTAGGCCTGTAATCCCAGCACTTTGGGAGGCTGAGGTAGGAGGATCACTTGAGGCCAAGAGTTTGAGATCAGCCTGGGCATCATAGTGACACCCTGTACCTACCAAAAATTTAAATATTAGTCAGGCATAGTAGTGCACATCTGTAGCCCCAGGAATTCAAGAGGTTGAGGCAGGAGGATCACTTGAGCCCAGGAGTTTGAGGTTACAGTAAACTATAATGATGCCACTGTACTCTAGCACAGGCAATAGAACAAGACCTTGTCTCAAAAACAAAAACAAAAACAAAAAAAAACAGAAAAAATATACATAAAATAAAATACATGCTAGGTGCGGTGGTTCATGCCTATAATCCTAGTACTCTGAGAGGTGGAAGTGGGAGGATCGCTTGAGGTCAGGAGTTTGAGCCCAGCCTGAGCAAGACTGAGACCCTGTCTGTACTAAAAATGCAAAAGTTAGCCAGGTGTCATGGAGCATGCCTATAGTCCCAGCTACTCTGGAGTCTGAGGCAGAAGAATCACTTGAGTCTAGGAGTTTGAGGTTGCAGTGAGCTATGATGAAGTCACTGCACTCTACCCAGGGCGACAGAGCAAGAATCTGTCTCAAAGAAAAAAAAAATTAGAACATACAGTCCGTGAAAACGTGTCTACACTAGTGGCAACACAGACTGCCATTTGAATTTGGGGTGCTTATGACTCATGGAAAATCCACCTAAATTTCATGAACAGTTATTAAGTCCTTTTTATTGGTATATTTAAGTATGTTTTCTAAAACATGTTTTGCAGGGCAGTAAGGGGGATGTTATTTGGCATTATGAATTGGAAGTTTAACTGTTTTTTATTCTATCTGATCTAATGAGAAAACATGTAAATCAAAGCATGAAAATCAAATGCATTAAACCTCAGAATATTCTTAGCTGATTTATTTTGACAAGTGTTTAAATTATTTAGCGATTCTGAATTTATTGGATTTTAATTATTTATAACAACACACTGTAGTGCATTAGTAAATATCTTAAAGAGTGTTTTGTAAAAGTTGGCAGCATCTCAGTAATAATATCAGTATAACTCTGTCATTTAATTTTTGCTGACAAGTGGGTTGAGCCTGTGAGGACAACGCATATGCAATTGACACAGGATGGCACTATACTTGCCTTTTCAATTCTTTGTGCTACTATTGTTTTTCAATACTTTTCAAAACTGTCAGCAGTTCAACAAGACTTAGTTCATTCTTGAGCTTAAAATATCATCTTTATATCGCTCAATGCTATATGCCTAAATTTCTCAAGTGCTTACCTACTTGCATTTTACCAACAGCACTTTTAAATTATGTTCCATTACATCCTAAATGTCCAACCTCTTCTCTTATTTCTTCTGCTTGGAAAATTTTCAAAAGCACTTCAGTATTTGAACAGTAATGCAATAATCTACAATGTAGATTTTGCATGAAACAACTTTAGATCATGGGACTGGCTTCGTTATGCATTTTTTCCCTTAATGTTTTTCCCTTGGACATTTTCAACAGAGGCTACTTAGTTATTCCTCAGTGAGAAAGAGATTAGTATGAAGAGGGCCACAGTAAGGCATTCCCAGAGTTTCTTGGCTTTTAGAGCAAAATAAAAGAGAATCAATGTATTAATTAACTACTCTTATTCTTCTTCCTCCTCCTCCTCCCCTCCTTCTTCTTCTTCCTCTTCTTCCTCTTCCTCCTCCTCCTCCTCTTCCTCTTCCTCTTCTTCTTCTTTCTTCTTTCTTCTTTCTTCTTTTTGTTTTGAGACAGAGTCTTGCTCTGGTGCCTGGGCTAGAGAGCAGTGGCACCATCATAGCTCACAGCAACCTCAAACTCCTGGCTCAAAAGATCCTCCTGCCTCAGCCTCCTGAGTAGGTAGGACGACAGGTGTGCCCCACCACACCCGGCTAATTTTTGTATTTTTTGTAGAGACGAGGTCTTGTTCTTGGTCGGTCTGGTCTGAAGTCCTGGCCTCAAGCAATCCTTTCACCTCAGCCTCCCAAAGTGTTGGGATTGCAGGCGTGAGCCACTGCCTGGCTTAATTAACTCTTATAGTGGAGTTCAGCTGCAGGACTATCTGCTCTAAGAGATGTACTGATAATAAACACTGGAACTAAGATATAATCCTATGGCTGTTAAACAACCCAGAAAGTTATAACCTTCCGCACTATTCACCAGAGGGAGACACTGTATTTCAGATATAAATACTCCAGTTACAGCCGGGCGAGGTGGCTCACGCCTGTAATCCTAGCTCTCTGGGAGGCCGAGGCGGGCGGATCGCTCTAGCTCAGGAGTTCGAAACCAGCCTGAGCAAGAGTGAGACCCTGTCTCTACTATAAATAGAAAGCAATTAATTGGCCAACTAAAAATATATAGAAAAATGAGCCGGGCATGGTGGCGCATGCCTGTAGTCCCAGCTACTCGG
>CAUYPO010127986.1:0-20480 GCA_963574435.1 Cheirogaleus major
AGGGTCCCCCGTCTAGGAGCAGAGTCCCTGCCTCCTTCCAGAATCAGAGGAGGCCGATCCCAACGGACATGCATCAGTGGTCACTATTGGCTTTCCGGATAGAAAAATGCGTCTCTCTCCTTCCCTGTTCCTTGAGGCTCATTCATTTCCCCGAGTGAGCCCCTCCCTGGCGGGGAGCCAGAGGTAGAGTCCTCAGAGAGCCCTGGGTGGCTGTGCTTGCATCTTCTGTTTCTTTGAGATTTACTCCAAGTGGTTCCAGAGGTCTTGTTGACTTTTAGAATCCCAGAATTGGAAAAGGCTCAAGGCATGAGTTGCCTTTTTTTTTTTTTTTTGAGACGGAGTCTCGCTCTGTCACTCTCTGGCTAGAGCACAGTGGTGTCATCACAGCTCACTGCAACCCCACGCTCCTGGCTCAAGTGATCCTCCTGCCTCCCGAGTAGCTGCAGTTCCTTTTATGGATGAGGAAGCTGAGGTCACAGCAAGTCACTGGTTTTTGAATTAAAATTAGCCTGAGTTTCAGAATCACCCTCTGAATTACGAGAGGCTGATATATTTCTGATAGCCTTTTGAGAAGTCAGACGATTTCGACTTGTCTGCAGTAGTTCTTTATTTTAATACCTTTTAAGAAGCAAATTTTTGAACGTTAAAAAAAAATCCCCTAGTGCTTCATTCCGTGTAAGCGGCGTTCGCTGGCTTTGGGGTGTGAGAACCGAGACCACCCGGCCGACCGGCCTTGCGCACATACATGCTGCGTTTGATCTGTGGCCTGACACCAGGTGACGCCAGATGACACCAGGTTCCTCTGAGTCTTCATGTTCTGGGAACTCCAAGAGAACAGGTGGCTCCGATATGGACTAATGACTAGGAAGGAAAACGCTAGAAAGCCGTTGCAGACACTGACCTCCCCTTAGGACACAGGCAAAGCCACCCCACTCTTTCTTTTAGGGAGACAAGGTGGTTGGTTTGCTGAGCGCCAAGAGTCTCCAAAGCCAGGTCTTGCCCAAGAATGGAGCCTGGCTTGGGAGGCCACACGTTTTTTCGAGGACAGAAGTCATCGCTCTTCAAGGGGCTCTGCTGTGGCTTCTTCTCGCGTCACCCTCGCCAATTCCCCCAGCAGCTGGAGGAACGAACTGTCTACTTGCTCACACTTTCTCCCAGCTGGTCCTTCAGACACCCAGGGTTGCCATGGATTCCGTATGGGCATTAAATAAATAAACACTTGTCGGTTGACCAACACGGGCATTTTCCCTCTTTCCAGACTTCCCTGCGGCTGTCCCGGTTCTCTTTGTCTCTCAGCGCTGCCCGGAGGAAAACACACTCCCGCCGCTGGGGAGCTCCTCACATCACGGGCCAGGCTCGATCGACAGATGGACGGCCCAGGAAGATATTACCAGCATGCCTCTCGCGGAGGGCGGTCATACATCGTGGGCTCCCCAAAGTGCCCGAGCGCCCATAGTTGTACGACTTGTTGATTTTCCTCCATCGACGAGTTCTCTCTGCCACTCCAGGGAGTGTTTCATGGCAACATCATCAGCGTCTGCTGAGAGGCCCAAAGCAAAGATCACTTAAGCATGTCAGAGTGGACCCAGAAGTGGCCCTCGGAGAGCCGTAGAGCGAGTGTTTCCACGGCGCGGCGGCCGAGCCCCAGACCCAATTACACGCCTGAGCCCCAGGTGTTGGCTCTCCCTTCTCCAAGGCAGTTGCAAAATCGATGGCTATTAAAAAGTGCCCGTTATTCAGAAGACCGTCCGGGGCACGGCGCATACATCTGTCACCGGTATCGCGGGACGTGTGTGTGTGATGAAGGCTTTGAAATGATCGTCAGGAATATCTTCTCTGAGAAGCACCCGGGAGGAACAACGTAAATCCGTTTATCTCAAAAGCCAGATTTTAAGATCTGATTTTTACAAAGATCAACTGTGTTCAAAGCAGGAGGCGTCTTGACATGTTTTCTCAAAGTCACGGGGGATAGGGTGCCGCCCTGCTACTCTCGTTTGAGAAGGGCGGTATAGCTCGCAGCTGCCGGTTTCCCAGCGTGTCGCTTTACGAGGCTTGTTTCTCTCCAAGCTCTTAGGAGACACTGACACGCATCTCTGCTAACACGGTGGCCGTGTGTCTTGTGGGCGGCCACCAGGCTGCAGATGTGGGGTGCGTGGGGCGGAGCCAAAGCACACCCCCCTGTCCCCTTGCACAGCCCGTCGGACATGCTCCATGTCGCTCACTGTTTGCTGCACTGTGGATGAAATTTAAACCAAACGACTTCTGCCTCATTCTTAGGTAGTAAAAAGCCTCCCATTCATATCCGGTCACAAAACAGGTGTGAGTTCACTGATGAATACCCAATTTCATTTGACGTTTCACTTTGCTCCTCCTTTAACTTGGGCCTGCTTTGGGAGGGGTCTCTCTGGGGGGCTGAGGGCAGGGAGGGTCAGCTTGTCTGTCCTCCACTCCCCCTTCCCCTCCCCCGGTACCTGCGGGATTGCAGGACGGAGCAGAGGGACGGGCCCAGGCCCTGCCCAGCCGGCTCTCGCGGTCAGACTTGGGCTTGACCGTCTCCTTGGGCTTGACCGTTCCCCACCTGCCAGCCTCGCTCTGGGATAAGATGGAGCGACCTAATCGCAGTTAGGTGGAGGAGGGAGCAGAAACGGGCTGGACACAGGACAGCCCAGCACACCTGGCAGGGGACAGGCTTTGGGGAGGGATTCCTGCAGAGCTTTGAGCTCTGGGTACCACCTTGAGTGATGGGAAAAATTTCCTCTGCCCTCAAATTTATTTCTTGATTATCCAGTTCAAGAGAGCGGATCGCTCCTTCCCCAGGGTGGATCTGGAAATGGGCCTGCGTGTGGCCCTGCCAGGCTGAGGTGTCTCTTGGTGGTGGCCGTGGCTGCCCGGGGCCCTGTGGTCAGCTCTTGAAGGGCGAGCGTCCGGACAGAGGCTCCGCCTGACACATGTAGAGACGGCGCTGGCACGCGGGGCCTGGCGAGGTCAGGGGTTCGTACGTGTCTTGGTCGCCAACAGCCTGCGCTCAGGGCCGGCCATCTGGCCCCTGGGAGAGTCTGCAGCCAGGATGCTCTTCAGAGTGACAGCAGGGGACGAGGGCCTTGACGCGGTGACAACGCCCTCTGGCCATTTGTCCATCCACTCCCCAGATGAAGGGGGAGCCTGGGCTGGGACCCGGGTGCCTCTGTGCCCTCCAGACACCACACCTCTGGGGACAAGGTCATGGGGTCCAGGCCGGGCTGGCCCATGTCACTGCTCCGGGTCTGAAACACAGCTGTCGGCCGGGCACGGCCTGAGTGCGGCGCCTCCTGCCCAGGGCTCTGGAGGGGGACAGCGCAGACCGCCTGGCTCCGCAGCCAGGGCAGGAAGGGGACGGCCGGGCCCCATGCGGGGACCCAACCCACATGGCCCCTCCCACCAGCCTCTTTCCCAGGACGGGTGCCGCGGGAACCCGAGTCTGCAGTGAGTTGAGCGAGGCAGCAGGAGGGTGATGTGCTGGGGGCTCTCAGCCTTGTCGCTCCCCCGCCCTGCCCCCAAGCACAGCTACAGCCACGTGGAGGGGGCCACGGAACACCCTTCCCGTGTGCCTGGTGTGTGTGGGGTGCACACACGTGTGGCGTAACTCTCGGCGGCTCCCCTTCCTCCCTCCTGCCAGGAGGGAGCACACCCGAGACCTTTCCCGTTGCTGGGCCGCCAGGAGCTCCAGCCCCGGCAATTTCTGTCCCCCAAAGGCTCCTGCTATGCAAACCCACGAGACTCCTGCAGGGTTTTCCTCTCGGAACTTACCTGCTTTTAGGTTCCTGCATGGCTAGATGATTCAGGTTTTTCTTTTCATTCTTAGTATTAAACAGTGGTCAATCTCTGTTATCTTTCACTAAAACTATTTGCAAAATTTCAAAGGTTATTTAGACATTTGGGGACAAGATGAAAACTTAACCTTTGTTCCAATTTTCAGAATCCCACATTTTTTCCCTTTTCTTCCCTCCCTGCCCCCAAATACTGCTTGTCAAAGTGCTGTGTGGTTTGGCCTCTGGACAAAAGCCTGTGCCCTCTTTGGTGACCAGCAAGCCATGGCACCCGGAGGCCTGGTCAGCCTGGAGCACCACCCCCCCGACCCCGACAGGGCTGGGCCAAGGCGGCCCCTCGTGCCACCAGCTGTCAAAGCCTCAGCAAGGCTGGTTCTGCTGTCCCACGTCAGCCCCTTGTCGTTGTAGGAGGGCCTGTACCCTATCCACGCGTGCCCCACGTGGCCTGGTCCACAAAGCGTGGACGGGGGCATTGTAGACGGTGCCCGTGTGACATAGATGGACTCTAGGGAGCAGTTTGACATCACTGGAGGGAGGTCCCATCTGCCCGGAGCCCTGGGACCCCAGGAATGTGGCGGCAGCGCTGGGTGCCCACACAACGTGGCACAGCACCCCCGCCCTGAGCCCACTGGGGCTGTGAGCCCTGGTCAGTGTCCCGGCCATTTTCTGGGGGAGGTCACGTGGCCCTGAGGGTGTCACAGGTGGACAACAGCCAAGCTGGGGGCCTCTCCTCTGGGCACCATCCTCAGCGTCTTTCCCCAAGAGGCTGTGTGAGTCCAGGGGGCTCCGGTGAGCACCTTTGCACACAGGCCCGGAGGGCACTGCTGGAGGCTCGGCCTGGAAGTCCAGGGTCGGGCGGGGGCTGTGTCAGGGAGGGGCCCAGGCCTCTGATTCCCAGCACACCCACTGGCAGCTTCCCTCCCTTGGGCTGAGAGCTTTGTCACTAGACCTCCATCCAGAGGACGTGACGATGCCACCTTCCTGCAGAATGCACAGTGTTTGCCAACCAATCTGCATTTTCAAGGCCGCTTTTTGTCTTTGATTGCTGAGCTCTCCAAACTGCCGTGACAACGGAGTGCTAATGACAACTGCTTTGGTCCAACAGATGCAAGTAAGGAGCTGTGCCGCCGCGTGACCCAGCCCCCTGCCCTCGTGCTGCACACGGAGAGGAAGAGCCGGGCTGGAGACAAGGAGGACAAGGTCAGCGTCCGGACCGTGTGTGTCTTAAAGACGCAAGCCCCCAGGTTTGGAGGGTCAGGCCGAGCCGCACTCAGGCCGTCTCCTGCACGGCCTGTGTGTGTGGCCGCTGGTGCTGGGGAAGCCCTGGGGGCCGGGCAGCCCAGCCCAAGTCTGCCGGATCCGAGGCCGGAGCCCACGGGGCCACTCCACAGGGAGGGAATCCAGCTCCTCACGTAGGTTGTCCGTTCTCAGAGGGCAGAGAGGACATACAGGTGGCCGGGATGCAGGCAGACAGACGCCGCTTAGGCCGGGGTAAAGAGAACCCAACACACGCTTGTTTTTTTCCAAACCTTCCCATTTTAGGCCTTTCTCTTTGCCTGTTTGCCAAATGGCATCTTATAGACAGATCAGGACGTTGCATTGGATGCATTTAATGTTTTTATCAGCACCGTCCTTCCTCCAAATAACCCAGGGGAGTCACTTTCGCTGCTGCATCTGAAAATCTCAAATCATACCAAATCTGCTCCCAGCTGTCACCTGCGGCAGAGGCTCTGGTCAGACACATTCTACCTGGAACAGGTGTCTCTCGGCCTCACGGCCCCTGTGGGTTTCCACCCCCCTGCTTTCCGTGTCGGCCCCTCCAGAGCATCACAGGATACAATTGCCACGTGGCCACCTTCTCTTGCCCCACCCCGGTGCCCGCCACAAACCGTGGACATCGATCCCAAATGTTAGTGCAAAGTAAACTTTTGCCGCCTGATGTGGGATTTTTCCTTAGGAGATCAGCATCCAAGCCAGAATCACATATTAATTGCACAGATAGCTTTTCTAGTGCCTTAAATAAATACTTTCTTTATCACTGGGCCCTGCGAGTCTAATTCACTTTTACTGCTTTAGTGTGGAACAGGAGTTTTATGCCATGATTAGCCATTTTTATCACCAACCCGAAATCATAACCTGCTTGCACCTCGTGGAGACGCCCTTGGTAATTAGCGGGAGAGAACCCCAACGCTGCCAGATTTAAGCGTTGGCCCCCCTTGCAAGTCACACCTACTGTATTTGCTGGAATGATTAGCTGGGGTGATCTACTACTCAGAGACTTCGTGTTGAGTTTCTGTTGTTCAATTAACTTCATAATGGAAACCCCTCTAATTTCTCTAATTGGATTGATGATACAAACTCTGGTCTTAATATATATGTTTTCTGAGGCAAGTGTTTCTGGTACTCCCTGTTATGCTAATTATTTATCCCGACTTTATTGTCTCCCAGGAAACAAAGATATTTCCTACTACCAGAAAACCTAAAACACTTTTTCCCTTAGACTTACAATCTTAAGGATAACAACGTAAGTTACAGATCATTTATTAGATGGAATTCTCTGTCCAGATGAATGGAGTACCGGGGGAGGGATGGCAGGCATGAAGGAGACAGCGTGTCTTCTGGTCCTTACCGTGTGTGTGTAAGGTCCCTCCCCAGACCCACCCGCATGCCAGAGGCCGAGCAGGGACTTTTCTGGCTGAGTGTTTTCTCTCGGGACCTCCCGTGCTTCCTGCCTGGCTGGAGCTCCAGGCTTGGCCACGTGCTCTGGATAGCACGGTTGGCAAGAGACAGCTTCACTGTTACCGCTGCTTTGCCAAAGGGCCGGGATGGGCACACTTACTTCTTTGGGACTTATTTCACCTTGGCTCATGCAGATGCTTGAGGTTCTTTTCCCTTCTTTTTGTTTGAATTTTATGCAGCTGTGCTTAGCATAAAACTTAGCACTTTCCTTACTTGGGTGTTTGGAAGGTGCTGAGACAGTGAAAATGAGCCCGGGTCCCAGTGGAGCCCTCAGGGCCCCAGGACGGGTGTGGGGGGCTGTGACATAGTCCCCACCCCTGTGTGTGACTAAGCGCACCGGGGTGCAGCCAGGAGGGCTTTGGAACATCAACTTCCTTTAGTTTTGGTTGGTCAGATGGCTAACCATCTTTCCACCTACACCATCCCATGAAGTGCTGACATTCACGACAGTAAAACCTGAGATTCCAACATTTTAGGATGACATTCAATTGTTTTTAATGAATCTAAGAGTTTTAATTGCGCCTGACAGCCTCAGCCCAGGAACAGGTTTTTGCTTTGAATAATGCACTGCCGTCTTTTCATCTCACCTGATTGTCCCAGACGCGAGAACATAATCTTTATCGTAGCATTTTAAGTTTGAGATTAAAACCATGGAAACAGCTGGGAGAAGAAAAGGGAAAGACGTTTCTGACCACTAGTGTTTGCTGTGCTTGCTGGAAGCTCATCTCTCTTACAGTTCTCCAAAATTTTGATAATATGTTTTTATATCTTTTAAAATTCCTCAGTGTGGTTTTGCAGTTCCGCTGGCAGAAACGCGGGTGCGTTTGCCCACCACGGAACAAAGACCCAAGGTCCACCATGCGTCAGTGCAGCGGCACAAGCGCACCTGGGCCTTGGCTCTCTGGTCCTGTCGGAGTTGGGATTGGCCGTATTTTCTACCTACAAACTACTCTCCAAATTCCACTCTACAGTGAGCACTGATCAAGTGCCTCAACCACAGATTTTTTTTTTCTTTTTAATTTTAGGTAATACATTTTGATTTGATACCAGGTGATGTCATATCCAGATATTCTTTGTTTTCTGAGACGGAGGCAGAGTGATGCTTTTCACACCTGATGGAGCATCACGGTCACCTGGCAGAGCGAAACCGTCCCCGGAGTCCCAGCCCCCAGCTGGCCACTCCAGAAAGATGCCAACCGCTGGGAGCACCCAGACGTCGTGGGGCAGGGTCGTTATTTAAGAATCTGGGCTTGTCCCTTCCTCCTGCCCTGGCAGGCCCCGGATGTGCCAGCCCCGCTTCCAGGCTCCCTGACACTAAATGTGGCTTTCTCGTGGCGCAGTAACTGCTGCTGCTGGGCCGGCTCATTTCCGGAGACAGATCCAGCGGGATTTTCTGCTCCAAAAACTTCAGGACTCAGATGCGCCTCTCGGCTGCCTCTGACTCTGTCCCCAGAAAAGCAGGCGGCACAGACAGCTTAGGACAACCAGGGGTGCCTTTGTCCAAGTTATTCGACAGCCTGTTGTGCCCCAATTCTGTATGCTCAGCATAACCGGCCAGCCCGATGGTTTTGCTGCACCGAGAAGGTCATTATCTTGGGGGCCACCGTGGGCAGGTGTCTCCGCAGGGGGCTTTTGTCATTGTCACTTGGTTGCCTGTAATTGACGAGGAGTGTTTAAAATTAAAGACGCTCTCTCCTTCTTTGCTGCCGACAGGAGCCCCCGCCGATGCTCGGGAGAGGAGAGGACAGTGCGGCCAGAGGCAGCAGGCCCGTGGCCTCCACCCCCGTGCCCGGATCCCCCTGGTAAGACGCGGCAAAGCCCGAGAGCAGGGAGACATGGCGGCGTCTCGTGCCAGCACTCGCCAGATGTCACCAAAGAGAAAATGCACGCTCCTTATTAGGTCTACCGCGCTTTAAAAAATGAATTTGCAACTCCTGGCAGGTATAATTCTACACTATCGTCACATTCTGCAGGAAGAAAGATAGCATTCAAGTGATAGGTTACCCGGCCCTGATGTATCTGTGAGAACGGCGCTGGCGTGTGCAGCGTCGGTGAAAGGCAGCGTCTGAGAAAGCGTTTTCCCCTCCAGCCTAAGAAGAGTCGTAACGGAATGTTAATTAAAGACGCGGCCGGCCCCGCCGTCCTGGGAGGGCTCGGATCCGAGTGCGCCGCACTCCACGCACCCTCCACGAGGGAGCCACAGTCTTTGGTTTTTAAAAATGCCCTTTTATAATGGAGTCATTTGGAAGCAGAATAAAAAGGTTATTATAGTAAAAATTAGTTTTAAAACCTGAAGATTAGAGTGCAGCGTACAACTGGGAGGAACAGCTCATTTAAAGAACAGAAATAGCAACCGCTTGCGTCAGTTTAATGTGCCTGGCATTAAAGGTGGGGAGAAGCTGTCTGCTAATGACCCCAGGGCCCCTTGAAGCCTGCATGCGAAGTGACAGCCTCCCCGCAAGGTGACAGCCTCCCTGAGCTGGGCTGTTTTGCCGAGGCTGTGATCTGGTGACCTGGTCCCCTGTCCATATGGAAAACTTTGCTCTGACCTGGAGGGAGGGCATGGCCAAGCAGGGGTGGCCTCCAACCTGCCACCGTCGGTGGGGCACCTCTGCTCCCTGGGGGTCCTCGGGGGTGAGGCCTCCGAGGGGGGGATTTGTGTTGTTTCCAACATCCCGTTCTCCCGCTCCCGGGCGTCCTGCAAATCAATCCAGTCCTGACTTGCGGGACAGACAGACAGGTCAGACCCCACAGGCTGAGTGCTGGGGCCACCAGGCTGCCCCCACTGTAGACACCAGCCTCAGGTGGGGTCCCCAGGCCTCCTGCAGTCCTGCCCAGCCGTCTATACATTCCGGTTCCCATGACCTCTCCACGTCACGATAATTTGCTAGAATAATTCACAGAACTCAGGAAAGCACCTGACTCATTTGCAAGTTTATTAAAGAGACTACAGCTCAGGAATAGGCAGGCAGACGATGGATTGGGGAAGGGACAGGTGGGAGGTGGACATGGCCCACTGCACACCAGGCCCTGGTGGCCTGTTGCTTCCGGGCCACACACTTGCGTGGCGTGTGGCTGTGCTGACTGCGGCAGGCCCTGTGTCACGGCGGTGAGCACGTGTGTACCTAGACATGGAGAAGGTGTAGCACAAATACGACATTATGATCTTACGGGACCACTGTCTCGTACGTGGTCCACCACGGCTGCCCGAAAGGAAACGTTATGCGGCACGTGGCTGTGCACGTATTTTGTTACAGCACAGACTCTGTCGCAGAGCTTCTGTCACCAAATGCTCGAATGTGTCCCCAAGACAGGCACGCGGCACAGAGGACGTCTGGGGGGAGTGGGGTAAATTCAGAAGACCGCGTGCACCTGTCACGCTGCTCCCAGGACGCCGCCGCCCTTGGGGGACTGTGAGTGTGTAGAAGACGTGACTTTGGACACAGAACCTCTCCCTGTGAACGCCGCGGTTCTTCTTCTTCCGTGACGCTGAGTCACAGCGTGAACCGCTGAATGACGCCTGACTGTCGCTCTGCTGCTCTGTGGGCCGTTTGCCCGTAAACCGCAGAGCAGCGTGGGGCCTGGCCTCGCCGAGCTGCCCTGTTGGTCACCGCGTGGTTGCGACGTGAGACACGCCGTCCCTGCGCGGCGCGTGCCGGGGTGTAGGAGGAGGATGGGGTGCTTGGCCACATGGTCAGGAGGACCCTGACCCAGGACAGGACCGTGAGCAGGTCCTGATGGTTTCTGAGGGCAGACCGGCGGCGACAGAAGGAAGCAGGTGCAGCGTGGGCGTCGGGGAGGGTGGCTGGGAGCAGGCCGTGGGATGGAGGGAGGGACGGTGAGGGCTCGAGCCTGGGAGCACGGAGGAGGAGCAGCCGAGGACCTACAGACCTCCGGGTCCTCGCGCCGAGTGACGCCGGTGCAGTGGCGTGCCGGCTCCTGGCTGTGTTATCTCCAGCTGGAATATTCCCTGCAGAGTGGTAAGTTTGCAGAAATCGGTTTAACAACGGTGGGCGCAGAGGGAGGTGTTTCTCCCGCTCCCTGCTGCAGAGCTCGGCGCGTCCGTGTGGAACGCCGGGGCGGACGGCAGCGTCCGTAGTTACTCCTGACCCTGTATGGTCCCCTCTGCCGCTGTCATTGCCGAGAGATGGCCGGAGGTGCGGCCCTGAAAGTGTCCACGTGACACTGAGCACTTGGGAGACGCAGGATCGATGCCCGACAGTGAATAAACACGAACAGAGTCGTCCCCACGCTCTCGTCCGGCTGCCTGTGCTGGGGCAGCCGTCGGAAATGGTCTCAGATCCCGGAATAACTTCCGCGGCCAGCTCCACCGCTCAGAAACCATTCGGCTTCCTGCCGCCGGGTGCTTCCAAGGACACTGTAGTCTGAGGTCCAGTGTTTTAAGAAGACAAGAGGCAATGGAGGTGGCACCTCCACTGTCCTGCGAGTGACGTCCCACCCTGAACAGGTGGAGACTCAGCTCCTGCCGGGACATTAAAATCAACTTTTTCAAATCCGCTCCTGTTTTCAGGCATGCTAATGCTAGACTAGCATCGTTCCCAGCTCTTTAGGAATATCTCTTTCTTCTTCTTGTAACTTGGCTACTGACCCAAATGGTAGTTTTGAGAGAATTAAGCCCCTGTCTTGTTGGGAGGTGATTCAAATGTTTTTCTTGGAGTGTTTATGTCACTGGGGAGATTTCAAAGGTGATCACTCCACACAGTGTTCAATCCGTGAGCTTCTGGCTCAAACAACAATATATGTCAAGGCCGATGACTAGTTAGCATCTTAAAATTATTTAAACGACTATGGATTTACAAATAATTAGCTATTTTAATGAAATAAAAATACATTGGACGTTGGCTTTAACATCATACCATTTTCTAAAAGTTCTGGATTAAGGCCATGCAAGTTGTAGTCAGTGTTCTGTTGCTGCTACAACACAGCCCCAAGTTCTTTGTAAAGTGACCTGGGAAGGGACGGACAACAGAGAGGGCCGAGCAGCGTCCAACAGAGCGTTGACACCCTCAGAAGGTGCCGCTTCCTGGCACAGCTGATTCAGGATTTTATCATAAGAAGCAGAAGTCGTTACGGCGCAAGCGGCACACGGCACACTACCGAGATGAACAGGTGCATTCCCACGACACCGGTGACTGTGAGTGGCGAGAAGCCAATGGCTGGTTCTGCATCTCTGCCTGGGGGAAGGAGGCGCCGTGGGCAGACGCCGGCGCTGCCAGGCTGTGCGTTCATGGCGCCGTTGTGGATTTTATCGTCCTGGGAATAGCCGATAGGTGTCTCCAGGTCCCAGGTACACTCCTGGGTGCTCCCGACGGTATGTTAGCAACTTGTCTTTACTTCTCACTTTGATATCTTAGCACCTGTGGGTGACATCTTTTTATTCATCCATAACTATTTATCGGGCCTAACGTTTAAAAATGCATCCTCTGGATTTTCTACATGCAGATATTAAACATGTTTGACCTTGAAAGAATCAATATTACAACCATGTTCTGGGATGAAGCTGGCAGGACTTTTCTAGAACGAAAGGAGAGTTTCCGAAGGCATAATACATGTGGACGGTGCTTGACAAGAAAGGCAGCTAGAAATTACGGCTACTGGGAGAGACGCCGGCCCGGTCAGACCAGCAGACGTCAAGGTCTCCCGTGCACCGTTGCTGCCTCGACTTGGAGACGGCCCATCACTCTTCCTCGAATACATAGCACTGACGAGAAACCAAATGTCACTCTGTCCCCTTTGCATAATCAAGTCTTTTATTATGTCAGAGAAGGGACAGGGGAGGAGTTCCTCGTCGGGGGGAGGGACGCTGATGCTGCCTTAAATGTCAGAGCGGCTTAGCTGGCGGGTGGGGAAGGAGGCGTGGGGACCCGCTGGGATCCGCACGACGAGGCCGCAGGTGAGCTCCCGGGAGCCTCTTCTTCCTGGCGGCAGGTGGGTGATGCTCCGACAGCCAATAGGCCTCCGGAAGGCGTCACGTCCGCTGTCTGCAGGGCCGGACGGAGGGTCGCCCGGGGCTCTGGGCTGGCCCCTCCGTGGCCGCTGACCACCCGCTGGTGTTTGAATGCTGCTCATTGCTTAGCAACGAGAAAATAAGTTTGTGTGAGGTAAAGATTGACGGATAAAATCTTTCAAGAGTTATGCAAAGACGTGAGAAGTGAGGACTTTAGGAGCATAGACAGGTGAGCCCAGGCTTGGCCAGGCCCTTGTTGGCAGCCAGGAGGAGGCTCTCCCAGCACAACCGGCCACCGCCTCGCTTGCGATCTCTCCCTGGGGACCTCTCCGTGCATCCCTCGCTCAAGAGGAAGAAGGCGGGGAATCACCCTTCTCCTTTGAGAACATGAAATAGAAAGTGCCCAGCGGTTGTTCCCAGGAGGCTGAGGCCAGGTGCCCTCAGGTCCCAGACTCCGGCTGTGCCGGGTCCACCCCGGCTCCTCCAGGACCTTCCGTCTAGCAGGTCACGTTGCTACGATGTCCCTAGCGACCGGCTTCTGCAGAAACGCTGGCGCTGCCCACGCCCTGAAGCTGAGGGACATCAAGTAGTCGCACAGTAGGCCCCAGGCCCAGCACGGGCCTCGCAGTCGAGTGGCAGCCCGTGTCTGTGCGTGCGTTTCTCGTGCCCGTCAGGAACACAGACGCCTGCGGAGCCGTGTGCTCTCCGCGGTGAACGCTGGCGGTGCGGCCGCTGTGGCAGAGATGTTGGACTGGAGAACGTGCTTAGGTGGGTGGGGGAGGGAGCATCCTGCTGTCCCTCCTTAATCTCTGTCACCAAGCTCACAGTCCCTCGCCCGACAGTCGCGAGGATGAACCCGGGCCACTCCGTCCTGCCCAGGTCGGCCCCTGCCTCCTGGGAGAGGAAGCCCCGGAGGAGGGAGGGAGACCGAGGACGGGATGAGGACAGCGCAGAGGGCGCGGGCACTGCCGTCCATTCCGAGAGCTCTCAGCCATGGCGGTTGGGACGGGCAGACAGGACGCTCCTGGCCCGCGGGGCACCTTGCATGTTCGGGGAAGGATGGGGCTCGGGTCCCCTCTCCCAGTGAGCCGAGAGGGGAGCAGGAATGTCGCCCACACCTCGGAGCTCATACTGCGAGGTTTGCCGTCTGGAGGGCGATTGGATCATGAGGCCCCTTTTGCACAAGGAAGCGACTCCCCCAGTTTTCAACGGATCCAATCCGGATCTCCACGTCTCACGGCTGCTGAGTGTGGACCCGCTGCACCTGCCCTAACTGGCTCTGGGGCTCCGGTGGCGTCCTCCGGGATGTGGGACGGTTACAGAGGAGAGGGCGTGTGGCGGCTGTCCAGAAACGACGACACGGCATGATTGAAGAAGGGGGACATATACACGGCACCAGGACGGTGCAAGCGGCACATGAAATTAACTCTGCGTGTTGCAGCCGGCTCCGCGCAGTTGGACCGGCCACCGCAAGCGGCCGGGCAGGTTTCTCCTGGGAGCCATGTTTATTTACCTGCCGCCGCCTCTCGGTCCAGCTGCGCCGGCCTCCCCAGGGTGCGCGGACGGGGCTCTTTGTGGCTGGATATCGCCGTGTAGCGAGGAAATTGCGCCGCTCTGCCCTCTCCTGGGCAATAATCCCCCGTTATGTCTACTTAGCTCCACTCCCCCCGGCTTCAGGAGTTCGCTGGTGCCAGCTTAGGGAGTCGGCAGCTGTTTCCTGCACTTCGGGGTGTGCGGGGTGCTGGCTGTCCCTGCACTGGGAGGTGCTGGGGCGCCCCTGAACCCCAGCACCGGGGAGTCACAGAGTCAGTACGTCTCCTGCAGCGCTCGGTTTATGGCAAAGACTAACGGATCTGGGGAGAATTTGTCCAAATAAATACCGAGTCCCCAGATGGGAAGCCTCTTTCTGAGGTTAATGGCAGAGCCTGGAGGCCGGCGGGGAAAATACTTCAGGAACTCACAGGGAAAATGAACTAGGTTCGCCGGGTGAAGAACCAGCTGCACATTCCAGCAGGAGGACTCGGCACGTGTTTTCTAGTGTCGAAGGAAGTCCGAGTCCCCAGGGAGCGGCGCCCACGCCGGGCACAGGTGCCCCCGACAGAGAGATGCAGAGCCAGGTCCCCTTGAGTTGCTCTCGTCTTTGGGGAGCGTTGAGTTTTCCCTGGAAACCAGGATGCCTGGAGGAGTTCAGGTGGGTCTGACGGCTGCTGCCTGAGGTCAGCCTGGCCCGGCTGCCCTCCCCTTCCCTCCCACCATGAGAGGATCTCACCGTCCCAGCTCCTGGGGCCCCCGTCGGCTGGCCGTGGATGAATTGCACCTGCTGGTGCTGTTTCAATCAGCAGGGCTTGAGCTGGGTGCTTGGCAGTGAGCGCTGGGCATCACCGCATCCATGGTGGGGCAGCCACACCGTGGCCGGTCTAGTTTAGAAAAGCCCAGAGTACAGGTGTTTTAAGATGAGGGGCATTTAGGGGCAGCGTTTCTCCCGGTATCAACACCACACGCCGTCTAGTCTGTTGGGAAGAGTCTTAGGAACACTGGGTCCTTCCTCCACGTGGCATCTGTCTTGAGTGGGGCTCCCAGGAGCAGGGCCTGCAGCTGCGCCGGCCGAGTCCGGCTGTCAGAGCAGGTGCGGCCCCGAGCCCGGGCAGCCAGAGCTCATGCTGGGGGTGGGCGCCCGGCCGGTGCAGTCAGTCTGCGGGGGTCGGGACAACAGTGGCCAAGACTGGGGTCCTGGCACCAGATCAGAAGATAAAGAAGAAAGAAGAACAGGAGCTAGAATTGGGGTGGGAGGGACCCGTCCCCAGCCTCTACCACCCAGGATGCTGAGGCGCCCAGCGGCGAGTCCCTTCCCCGAGACGACGCAGAGACGGCATCGACGCACACCCTGGCAGGCAGCCCCGACCCCTAGCTGAGTGACCCTCCCTACAGGGACTCCTGGGGAGGGCACGGGTCCCCCAGCTCCAGGGGACGCCGTGTGGGGTGCGGGGACCTCTCGCCAGGTCCACCTGCCATTCCTGGCCGCAGTAAGTTCCTCGTTCTCCATGAGATCAGGGCTCCCGGGAAGACCCGGTGGGTCCACACAACAGCGGGAGGGACGCAGAGAGCCAGGGATGCTCCCAGCATCTAGGGGTGCGAGTGGGGACCCAGGCGGTGTGCGATGTGGCCCCCGTGGCTAGGCCCCCCACGTAGGGAAGCAGAGGTACACGTGGCTGCACACGTGGGCTGCTCCCGCCAGTTCCGTGGGCATCAGAGAAGTCCCAGGACGGTGATGGAGCTGGCAGGGCCCTCCGAGGTCACGGCGGGAAGTGGACGCCCAGGGAGGGGCAGGGTCCTGCCCAGGGGAACCTTCTGGAAGGTCCAGACCAGGAATGGGGGCCGGTGCTGCCTGGGGCTGGTTCTCGCAGCATCCTGAGAGCAGTTGGGACGGAAAGCCCAGGCCCGGGGCCAGCCTGCCGTGTTCGCTGGGACACGGTGGGGCCAGAGCCCGTGTTCCCGGGCATCTCCCCAGGCTGTAGACTCACGGTACACACCCCCAGGAAGGGGATTCCCTTCTCTCTCTCTTTCTTTTTTCCCTGTGCCTCATGTTTTTACTCTTTTCTGATAACCTTCCACAGATAAAGGGTTTTAAAGTTGCAAATTATTCCTTTCAAGAATTGTACATTTCTATCTATGAAAGCACAAAACTGAATTCTTTGCTCTCCTAGAAGTGAACAGCCCACCAGGGCCGCACTTGCGGATGGCAGCAGCCTGTTTAACCCTTCTGCTGCTGAAGGGTGGTGAGCCGAGGCCTGGGCTCCTCCACGGCCCTCGGAGCTCCAGCAGGGGGGTCTGGGGGGCCCCTCTCCACACTGCTCTGCCCTGGATCTGCAAGCACTCGGGATCCGGTGGGAATTTCGCTGAAGCAGAGGCAGCTCTTGTGCTGAGAAAGTCTCTGACCTCATGTGACCTTGTTAAGGGGACTGTTGGCGTCCTTAGTGGCTGAAGGGCAGTGGCGAGGGGGTCCACTGAGAATCGCACGAGACGAAACGCGAGAAAGATCTGCAGAGCAGAGTAAAAGCCAGGCTTCCTCTTTATCATTCATACCCACATGAATAAGCTTTGCAGAAACTTGTGGATGTCAGACCTGAAGGGCTTTAGCGTCAGGGCGAAATGTCTGTGCGAGCCACTGAGATGAGTCTTTCAACGCAAACAGGTGCGTGGTCTGGACGGGAGACGACCGGGTTTTCTTCTTCAACCCGACCATGCAGCTGTCCGTCTGGGAGAAGCCCACGGACCTGAGGAACCGCGGGGACCTCAACAGGATCATCGAAGACCCTCCCCACAAGCGCAAGCTGGAAGCCGCAGCAGGTAACTAGGAACTGGGCTGTCCCATTTTGCACCCACTTTGCAGGGTTTGAGCTACGTGTTCCTAACGAACATGAAACGAAAGCGTGTTTCTCTTGGTTATGTTGAAAATTGATCATTAAGGTATCACGTGCACGACTGCAGAATGTAGTGATTAAGTTTTTTAAGGTACTTTCTGCAGAAACCTTGATTCCCCCCGAGTGGTGGGGTCTGCCTGTCCCTCTGCCCCTGCCAGGTGATTAATGCAGACGGCCGGTTCACTCCACCGCCCCCGGAAGGTCCCGCCCAACATCACCATTATCCAGCTTCTTCTGCTCCCAATGTCTTACCGGCTCCACTCGGGGGACCCGTGGTGCACGATGGGAGTGTATTTCCTTCTGCCTTACACCCTCGCTTCAGACCTTTGGGCTGAATCGATACGTTGTTGTGTTTGGATGGATGCCTCCATTCAATAAAACCCTGTGTTCGGGGAGAGGAAAGGATCCTTCTCGGCGGTAGAGGAATGGGGCTCTTGGCAGAAGCCGTTGTTTCTGATGATGCTCTTGTAAATCTTGCTTCACCGGGAGCCAAAGAAGAACTTTTAGCGTTTTCAGAAAGGATTCTTTCCGATTAGATCCGATACATATTTTATTAGCTGCCAAGCTGGGGAAGCCCCAGTGCCCGAGCGCGGGGTTCAGGTAGCGTGGGCTCTGCTGGGGGCGTCCAAGAGTGGGAACCTCCGCTCACCTGGGATGCAGAGATGCTCATCTGCGGGGCCGGGCAGGTGCACGCGGGATCTTGACCCCTTGGAAAAGCTCTTTGTTTCATTTTTGTGGGGTGTTTCATTGGATCTGTAATGATATTTTCGATTCCACATCACGTAGGGCTAACGCTAGATGATACCGGCCTACACGTCTCGTCAAATCCAGCGTCATTTGACTGGAACGTTGGAAGACAGTTTTATAAAAGTTCTCTTAATGTTTTCGACAGCGCTAAGAGACGTGGAAATGGCTGTGCTTGCAAAGCCGGTGTGCGTCCTTTAAGACTGAGACAAGTTTAGTACGTTTATTTCGCTTAAGATAATGACAGCATTCTCCAGAGAGCTTGAGTGAACGGAGGTTGGGGACAGAAAGGCATGTCCTAGGTGCGAGTTTCACGGACTCTGTGAAAATGTTGCTGTGTGCAGGGACAGTAAGCGTTGGATCTGGTGACCTTGTTTCCTCCTCTGAGCAAGCCGGCATTCGTTGTTAACACCTTAAGGACTGCTCACGAGTTTTCTCCTATTTTGCGCGTCATCTGTTAAGGCCCGCCCACGAGTTTTCTCGTTTTTCACTGTAGTTAAGATGATTTAAATAGCGTGCAGTTTGCCCAGAAACGTGCGGTCCCTGGTATATGTTTTAGAGATTTCTATGCGGTACGAAAGGTGTTAAAAGGGATATTTTGCATTCTGAAAGAATGCTAAGGAAATCATTATAGAAAGCAGTCTCCCGAGGCTCTTACTCCTGGACGTGAGCATCCCGCACCATCTAGGAAGATCGTGGATCTTCAGACCCCGGGAGGAACATTACGGCTCAGTCCGCCCTGACAGGTTTTATCTGCCTGGTGAAAGGCGAGTAGGGGGGGCGACTCCTTGCCACCCTCCTTTGCTCCTGTTCTTGCAGATAATTGGGTGCGGTTTCATTTTTTCCCTCCCAAAAAGTGGTAGCAACGAGAAACAAATGAACTTATTAAAAGTCAATGCATAGTTGCTCTCTCATTCTGTTGTTTAGGCCAAGTCAGGCCAGGTCTGGAGAGACACGGGGCGGGGGGGTACGCAGAATACCCCACTGGGCACCCGGCTGTCCCCATGCTGGTGAGGACGGTGTGTGGGGGACAGGGACCCGAATTACCTGGGGCAGGGATGATGCTCTTCTGACTCTACTGACAGGAGCCTCATCTCACACTTAACAACGAGGCAAAGAGTTGGGCCTTTACTCCCACAAACACAACCCGAAATATCTGATCCACTCAGGGTTACCACGCCGTGGTGTTTTCTCTGACGTCACTTTATTACAGGGGGTTGAGCCACCAAGGTAGACTGTGACTACAGAATTACATGTAGGTACAAAACGGCCTTTACCCGCACCTCCCTCCTCTTATAAAGAGAGGAACAGATTGTCTTAAACCAGTTTTTTTTTTTAACTTAAGAGTCTGCAGAAGACCTCTATTCTCAGCTTCTAGTCGCTGGGGTAGAGTGGACATTTAAGAACATAACTTCTCCTTTCCCGAGATCCACTCGAGAGCTTTGCAGCAAAACATCAGGACAGGAGGAGTTTCTGGAGGATTAACTAATGACAACAGGTGGAGTTGGTGACCTCCAGCCATCGCCGGCAAAATGGCACCTTCCCTGGCTGCCCCTCACGGCCACTCGCCTAGTGGTTTAACCCTAACAAGTACGACAAGCTCTAGGGAAGGCTGCTCTGGGTGGAGAATCTGTGTTTTTCACATTTTGTTCCACCAAGAGTCACTGTAGATTTGAATACACTAATACCTATTTCTGGTCTGAAATGGAACAACTGAGCACTTTAGTTGATACTCGTTATCTTTCAAGTGAAATAGAAGCATTTAGTGACACGGCTGCCACATGCAGCCGCTGTTAGGTCACACGTGTGTGTGGGTGGCGTGAGGGCTGCAGGCATCGAACGGTCGCTGACTTCCTCGCTCAGGGCCTTTCCTCCTCTTCACATCCTGCCCAGCTCTGGCCTCTGCCTCCCTCTGCCACAGTTGAGGGTCTGTGGTTCCGTGGATGACGCGGGACTGTCTCCCACCCCAAGGGGAGTGTTGGGCAGCCTCAGCGCCCAGCACGTGGGCCTGATGGATTAGCGGGGTCGAGTCAGGATGTGGATGCCACTGGGGGACGCTATTCTGTGCCCCAGGCCCGCTGTACAGAATGGAGAATTAACAAAAGGGATTTAATCACACACCTGCATCGAGTGGGGGGCTGGGATTTGCACCCCAGGGTCTGCCTCCCCCTTAGGAGGGCAGCCCGGCACACGTGGGAGACAGCGGACCAGGCAGCTTTGTGCGTGACGCTCGCTGGTCCCCAGCCTGCAGTGGGGATGGCGCGGGCTTCACTGGGTTCAGTTGCTCTGAAAACGTTTTAGCCATTTATATTCAAGACAAATGTAAATGGCTAACAACATTCATTTCACCAAGTAGGGTACAGAATTGTCCTCCTGAGTAAACACAGGCGTGAGCAGTGAACGGGTCACTTTCCTGACCATTCTGGCCAAGACGGTAAACACGGGATGCCCAAATCTCAGTGGGTCCAGGTGGCCAGGAGCACCCAGCAAGGCCTGGGACCACTCAGAGTGCAAATGCCGGACCTCCCCAGAGTAGGGGGCTCTCCAGGGTGAGGGGGGGCTCCCAAGAGATAGGGGAGGGCTCTGCAGAGTGAGGGAGGGCTGTCCAGAGTTGGGGGGCTCCCAGTCAGGCCATCCTCCCCCCTGCACCCACATCACCTGAGCTGGGGCCCTGCCTGCTCTGACGGGCTCCTGCCCTGCACCTGGTGCAGATGTGCACCTCTGTCTGTCTCCAGGGCCCACCCCACCGCCACCCCCAGCTTCCCACCGTGGAAGAGCCTGACCCGGCCCTTGCCAGATGCT
>CAUYPO010127987.1:0-24736 GCA_963574435.1 Cheirogaleus major
CCTATCCCCAGAGGTTTCAGGTCCGCCAAGGCCTTAAAAGCGTGTGTGCTTCCCCGTTCGGGGTCTCCGCAACATGTAAGAAGAAAGAATATCCCCATTAAAGCGCTGTCAGAAGAACTCCAGTTGCCACGTCTTCCTTGCGGGCAAGGCGGGCGCGACATTTAGGCAAGTTTCACCTCTCTCTCAGGTTCAGTTTTCTCATCTATAAAATGGAAATAAAATACCCACCTCACTGGGATGCTGTGGGGACTAAATGAGAATATGGATGTATGCGCCCAGTTTACTGCCTGCGACAGCAGCAGCCCTGGACAAAGAGGAGTTTACCTCTTCTTCTTTAAATTCTAAACAGGTGAAATTTCCCTAATTCTGAGGAAACTTATACCCTTTTCCAGCTTAGCGGAGATGTCTTGTCTCCTCACCTGCAGGGTTCTGTCCTTTAAGGCCTCTTTTAGAAATTGCACCCCCTCAAATGTCTCCATGTTACTCTCCCTGAGATTTCATTTTGTCCCTTTGGAATTCTCCTAGGATTTCCCACTTCTCCCACTCTTGATCTCATTCCACTTCGTTGAGGGGAGGGGGGTGTTGCATTCTGCCTTATCTGCCTCCCATTTGCAAGCCTGTCTTTACATCCCTGCAATACCTGGCATGGCTCCTTGCTTTTGTTAGCTTCTGAGCAAATTTTGGGCGGACTGAATTCAAGACTCTTGATGTTCCCTTCGAGTTTAGCATGGAGGCCCCTAAGTTAGTTCCCTTGAGTTGGGCACTTGCTCCAATCACTTGGGATTTTTTTCTAATCTGTAACAAGTTACACTAATCGGATTTAAAACTGACTGAACACTTTTATTATAGCCTGCCAGAGGTATGCATTAAAATTTAACACTGTTTCCTCTTTGAACAGAAAGAAAGTACTTATGGTGTGATTATATAGGATTAGAATTTTTCATTAAAAAGGGTTTTAAACACTTCGTTAAGTAAAAGGCAGAATCCTATTTAATGAGTTTTTAAAGATAGTGAAAATAAGCAAAGTTTAACAGAACCATTTTTCCTCCCCTAACATAAAGCCTCTCTTTCACTGCTATCTATGTACTGTGCACATATCATGGCCTTATGATTTATAAAGGGTTGGTATTTGCACAGAGCAACAGAAGACAGAGCCTGTTATGCAACGAAGGAGAGATAATACAGAAATCTAAGAGCAGATCAGAATGCTTCACAGCCTTGAGTTTGGATAATATCTGAATGATAAAGTGATTTTATAAACTCCACACTTTGAACTGAGGAAAGTACTTTATGATCTGTGATCATCTTAAGAGGCTTACAGCCAGCATTCATGAAGAGAGTTAAAGGTCCGGGGATTTGAAGGCGGTTATTGAGGTTTGAAGTCGTCTGTCAGTGTGGCTCACAGTGGCGGATGGGTGACTGGGGCCTTCCCGTGGGGCATGGTTCTTATGGAGGTTGGCCGATGTGGTGACATCTAATACTGCCCCAGTCGCCACGTGCAAATGCAGAAGCTGCAGAATACAAAGCCCAGGCCTCTGAAAACAGGAAATCTAGCCAAAATATTTAACCAAGTAATTTTATCACTGCCTTTGAAATGGCTACGGTATGCATTTTAGTTGGGTTCAGGAGCACACATATATCAAATAAAGGGCTTGGGTTGAAATAAATCTACCTCAGATCTGTTTACCCAGCAAGATCTGAAGAGTCAATTTTCTAGGCATTTCTGAAAGAGAAGTTGTTGGAATTGGAGCAAGGCAGCTCAGTGGCAATAGCTTCAGCTTTCTCTGATGTGAACTTTGATAGGAACAGAGTGGCTATTGGAAATGTTGTGTGTACATTCTCATTTACGGCTAATTAGAAGTATTTTTGTGACTGGATTTGGGGAAATGTGTCACGGGTGTCAGCACACTGCAGTGCACAGTTAATAAGAATTGGCACTAAAGTCACATGTATCATCCTTGGAAGCAAACTTTGATGAAGACACAGTTTCAGAATTGTTGTGTATACATTCTCATTTATAACTAATTAAAAGTATTTTTTATCTGGGATCTAGGAAATGTGACATGGATGTCAGCAAAATGTGCTATACTAACCGTTGCATCTCAGTTAAGAATAAAAGATCACCAACATGAACTTTCATGCTTCATGAAGAATTGGGTGACCAGAAAGCTGGGAAGAGAATCCTTCAGGCCAGGCAGGACACACTGGGTCAGGGGGAAGTTTGCTAGGCCTACCCTCTCCCACCAGCATCCAAGTGGAACCTTTGAAACTGTTTTGTTCTTTTCTTTTCCTACTTTCTTCCTACTCTTCCTCCTGTCTCTTTCCCCCACCCCTCACCTTCCTTGCTTCCCTCTCTTCCTCTCTCTCTCTCCCCCTCCCTCCTTTCTTCCCTCTTCTTCTTTTTTTCCTTCTTTTTTCCTGGAAGTAGAAGCTGCCTTACCTGCAGGAGTAGAATGGCTATGTACAAATGGTCACCCAGGCCATGACAACAATGAGGCATTTCTTCTCTCCCTGTCTAACTAAAGGTTGCAGCATCTAAGCCCTTCAGTTTTTTCCTCTTTACAATCAATTATAAAGAAATTATCACAGCTAACCTTTATATAGTATTTACTACGTGCCAGGCACCATTCTGAAAGCTTTTCCTATATTTCCCATTTAATTTTCTTAACAGCCTAGTGAAGTAAGTACTACATTACTATCTCCATTTAACATCTAGGGAAACTAGAGCCCAAAGAAATGAAATAACTTGCCCAAGGTCACATAACTATACGTGACAGAGCCAAAATTTATATGTGGTTATCTGGCTCCAGAGTCTGTAATCTTAACCATTATGCAAAACTGTCTCTTCAGTTTCAGTTTTGTTTTTATATTTATTGCATTAAGACTTTTTCTATTATATAATTAATCTATGCTTATTGTAAAATTTAAAACAAGAAAAGTATGAGAAAGAAAGTAAATCCTACCTGAAATTCCGTATCCTAGACTTAATCACCATTAGCACATGGGTGACTATCCTTCCTTTATTATAGGCGCATATTCATGTGTGTGTGATTTTACATGACTGGAATCATATTATCATGTCATACATGTGGTATTTTTTTGAGGACCTCTTTTTCTTTGTCTTACTAACCTTGTCCCCTCCATGCCCACACCCCCAACCATGTTTAATGTATTCTTTTAAAGCTTATATATAATTAAAAAATAAGTGCTTGTACATATAAATTTATGAAAAAGTATATTTATATACAGATATAGGGCATTTTGCTTTTCTTACCCAACAGTATGTCCTGGAAATTTCTCACATCAACTGGATTGATTTATCTCACTCTTCCTGATGATTTTATATTTCATCGTATGGTTAATCTTTTATATTCTTCCAATAAAATTCTGCCCACTTAATACTGTCATGTAAATAGTGTTTTAGCCTGGTTTTCCTCCTATAGCAGAGCCCAAGACAGGAAAGCCCATGCAAACGTGCTTTGCTGAGTTGGTCCTTGCTGTGGGCCACCGGGTTCCCCCTGTCTGAGGAGCCCTAGGAGTGAGCCTCAAAACCCTATGGCCAAGAGCAGAAGGACAGAGAGCCTTATCTCCAGTCCTCATGCCCTTGGCCAAGACTTGCTCCATGAGCAGTCCTGCCTCGCCCTGGCAGTCTGCGCATGCGTGGGCCCAGGGAGGGCGTGGAGGAGCCTGGAAGGGAGGCAAGCGGGGCTGTTGCAGCCAAGGCACGTATGGTCAGGCTTCACATGTGCCAGGCTGGTTGCTACAACAATAGCTGGAGTAAAAAGAAGACTAAAATAAAAAATGAACCATCAGATACAAAAAGGAACACCTCTGGCTTTCCTCATCCTGGGGATCCATTATGCAAGAGACAAGCACTTAACCCTTTGCTATGGCAATAGCAATGTTAATAATGTACCTGATCATAAGCACCAACCCTGTACCAGATGCTCTATGCACAACATCCCCAGTCTTTATGGCAATCACATAGGGTAGATATTTTACATAGGAGTTAAGGGAGGTTCAGAGACATTATGAGGGAGAGACCAATTGTACCGTGTTGTCTTTGTATTCCCAGTGATTGGCACGATGCCTGGTGCTTGGAGGATATTCAGTCTACACTTTTAAGGGAATGCTGTGAAAGTAACTTGCACCAAATCACACACCCAATACATGGCAAGTCTGGCAATCAAAGCCGAAACCTCCAAAGCCTATAGATGTCTTCTACTATACCAGGGGTCTCACTCTCCCTTATTTCTCTTGGGTTGTTTTTTATTCATCTCATGTCCATGAAACTATATTATAGATTTACAAATAAACTGTGAATACTCAAAAACTGTACATTATATTTCCAAAATATAATGTCTTCTCACAGTCATTTTAATTACAGTAATACATTAAAACACATGTAGTTAAATAGAAGAATGAAATTATATTTGGAAACTGTTAACTAAAAGAGCGTACCTTTATGTCTTTCACCATAATTGTTAGGCCTTCCAATAAATAATGTGTTTCCTTATCCACCTGGGAGCAGGGCTTTCTATGTGTTTCTTCTGAAACGAAGAGATTTACGTTCTGGCTATTGAAAATAATGTGGTAACTGAGGAAATTAAAGGGAAAAATAAAGCGTGGGCTCAGTGTGCTTAGCTTAGGCCTGGGTTCCAACTGGTCTATGAATTATGAGTCGCTAATATCCTAAAGGATTAATCTTTCATTAACAATGTGTAATCAGTTGGGAAGACTTGCTCCACAGGACAGCACAGTAGTGACTGTCTTGTAAAAATGGTCTGAAGTCACAAATTAAGAGTTATTTGGAGAGGGCATCATGCTCTTCCCTATGCATGAACACATTGAGTTGGGCTAGACAGAGCAGCATTCCACCTGTGAATGCATAGTTTAAGTCCAGGAGCCTTAAAAGCTGAAGGGATCTATCCAGGCACTCATGGGCCTCTGTTATCTACTGCTACATAATCCGCTGCCACAAAACAGCTACCATTTTATTAGATCTCACAATTTTCTGGGTCAGAAATTCAGGCAAATCTGTTCCACATGCTTTCATTGGCATCACGTGGTGGCATTTGGCTAGTGTCCGCTCTGGTCTGGAGGTTTCAAGACAGCTTTACTGATATATCTGGTCCCTTGGCAGGCTAGGCTGTGCTACTCTTCCTCTCCGTGCAGTCTCGGGGCCCTGATCTATGGTTTTTCCATCAGGGTAGTTGGACTTCTATCATGTGGCATGTACGTGGAAGTGTTGACTGCAAGTCTCTAAGGTCTGGCTTAGAAATGGCCAGACCAACATTACATCCACTGTATTCTATTGGTCAGAGCATATAGGGATCCCACCTCTAGAGAGGAGGTGTGTCAAAGAACTGCCAAGGGACTGCCAGTCTCTTAAGATCTGGGCTTAGAAATGAGTTGAAAATTATTTCCACTGTAATGTAACTGGGCTGAAAAATGGGCTCAACATCATCTAATCATGCTGCAGATCCAGAGGTAGGAGACAGAGATCCCACCTCTTGACAGAAAGTGTGTCAAAGGACTGCCAAGGGACTGCCAGTCTCTTAAGTTCTGGGCTTAGAAATGGGCTCAACATTACTACCACTATATTCTCTTGGTCAGAGCATACAGCTTCCACTGTATTCTATTGTTCAGAGTACCCCTCTCACCAACTGAATACAGTGGAAGTAATACACCATCAGATCAAAGGTAGAGGACAGAGATCCTGCCTCTTGAGAGGTGGTGTTTCCAAGAACTGACAAGGGACTTCCAGTGTCTTAAGGTCTGGGCTTATAAATGGGCTCAACATTATTTCCACTGTAATCTATTGATGTGATCCGACCCACACCAGATCCAAAGGTAGAGGACAGAGATCCCACCTGTTGACATGAGGTATGTCAAAGAATTTGGCACCGTCTTTACTCTGCTTTAATCTATCCTTCCCCCTACTGTTAAGATACAAGCAGAAGGAAGAAAGAAAATGTCAGGAAAAATAGTCCCAGAGAAATTCCTTTTTTGGCTTGTCTCAGACTGGAGGGAGAAGTGTAGAACTCAGGTATTTAGGTAAACTCAAGGAGTGTATTTAACCTGGGAGATAAAATGTCCAAGTGCCCTTCTCTGAGTCTCCTGTTGTATCAGCCTCTGCAATTTTGAAATACAGAGAGCTGAGGTTTCCCAAGGTGAAAAAGCTGTGAGCCATTTCTTTAACCTGACAGGCCGTGTTGACCCTTTGTGGCACCTTCCAGGCAGCTGGCAAGTAGGAATATGGCCACAGAGCTTCAGGAAGAGCTTCCCGCCACAAAGCGGGAACATCCTGAGCTGCATCATGCAAGGAGGAATTGCTCCCAGGTGTGGGGGGAGAGAGGCTCAGTAGCAGAGGATAAAAACACCAGTTATCTTCTCAAAAGAGTAGATGGAATTTGGGGATGAATTCTACTATTTTGGATCAAGATCAGTTCATATCAAAATGTAACAACAGAAAATATTAATTTAAGCCAAAGATGTCATCTCAGCATGACTGGTGCAAAAACATCATTTCCCAATTTTCTGATACAGCATTTCTATAATGCTGTATTAGGAACTGTAATAGAATGTCGGCTCTAGGGGTCAGATTGCCTGGGTTGAATTCCAAACTTCAAAAGTTACAGCAGCATGATCTCTCGGTTCCATCATCTGTGAAATGGGATTACAACTACTACCACTATTAATAAATACTCTTTTCATAGGACTGATATAAGGATTAAATGAGATGACACATAGAAAACTCTTAGTACTATGCTTGATGCTTATTAAGTGTCCAACACATAGAAATGAATGTCAGTTTTTATCACCATTATTAAGGCAATAATCCCCATCCTGCTGGTGGAACGCAAGGGCATTGGGGGCCTGGAAGAAAGGGAGGGGCTGAAATTCAAGTAAGACTTCTCATTCCTCTCTCTCTGGTTGTGTGCACTGGGGTATAATGCGATCTATAAACTCTTCTGTCTGTTGACATGCCAGCAAATGATATGTCTCTCTGATCTACTTGGGGTTTCAAGCTTAATGTAAGGGCCCAGGTGCTGGAGGCTCAGAGCAGAGAGAGAGCTGGGGGCTGGGGGCTGTCCTGGCCTTTACAAACCACTGCTTACTCTAATAAATAAAGCATTCACTTAGAGAGTCTGAGAGCTGGGGAGCCACATTGCGTGCAAATCCAGATCAGTGGCTGAGCTTCTTCCAGGTTGAAGTTAATCATAACTGACATGTTAGAGTAAAACTACTTTATAAAATCAATATTAAATTTACAACCTTTGACATCATGGGACATCAAAGATAAAGGGGAAATAAGCCATGGAATAAACAGTCCTCCAGCTATGCCAGCTGCTCAAGGAGATGGGGAGATGTGGGAAACCAAGAGCCCAAATCATACACTGTTAGTCTTGTTTTTGTACCAGCATCTCAACATCAATACAAACATTAAAAAAACATCACACAGGCATTTACACAGAGAGAAGAAAGGGAAGCAACAAGGAGAGCTCCATTAAACTAACAGACCCCCAGAATCATTCTACAGTTCTAGGACTAGAGTCCGTCTTCGACAGTGAGGGTTGATTTCCCTGGGTGGTGGGATGCTGCAATTGTCGGGCAGACATCACTTTGGGAGGCTGCCAGATCCCCTGCTGAAGACCCTAGCCTGTCTGACCGGGATCCATGCGCTAATAAAAGTCTGCTGCTCTCTACTAGGTCCTCCCTGTATTCAAATATAGCAAATATAGCAGAAGGGGACCATTGGAAGCAGAGTGAAACCACCAGGGTTACCACAAGGTGAGAGAATGTGTTTTTCTGAGTGCTCCTACTGGGGTGCTGACTCAGCTGCTTATTTCTAGGGTGGGATTCTTCCCTCTGGAAAGGGGACTTTAATTTTGACCTACAGAGGCAGAGTTAGCTTTGTCGTACCAGGTATAGTCAGTCTGGGGCAGAAGACCCTGCCACATCCAGCATGGGCAGGATAGTGAGGGACTTTCTAAGTCCTTTGCTTCCAGAAGCATTTGTCCCAAGGACTAGTAAGAGGTGTGTCACCCCTGTGGTGGGTCTGAGCACGTCGAGTTTGTTAGATCAATTAGCAAGTGCTCTAGGAAAGGTGGAGCAGGGGAAGGACAAGCCAGGCTACTTCACTGGTTTAAATAGACTCTTCCTTAGGAAGTTCTATAGTTCTTTTGGAAAAGCAGCTTGAATTGATGCCCTGACTCACCTACACTCACTGTTGTGAGTCTGAACTTATCAAAATTGATGTTTAATTCGTTGTTTCCATCCATGAAAACTTTAAGGTGAACAGCAGCAATTCCATTCTTACTCCCCACTCCTGCCCTCACCTCTGGGGTTTCCTGTCTCCCATGTAACCCTCTAAAGAGATTGATTTGAACTTCCATGCTTTGTGGCCATTAGAGGTCACAGTGACATTTTTGCCTAGGCCTCTTGAATTTTGTATGGTTGTAGGAGAAGAGACAGGCACACTAAGACCAAACCTATCAGTAGCGTTTAGTTTTTATCTGCTTTCTGAATGCAAAACAAAACATCAGTAAGTTTCTCCATTTAAAATTCTATAGAGAAACCAGCTCAGCCTAAGGAAGCAGGTGAAAGACTAGGAAATGTGCAGTTGTTGGCGGGTCTTGTTGACGTGTGTGTGTGAGCGTGTGGGAGATTGTGGTGCCATGATTGAGAAAAACAAATGCTTACTGGAGCTGGTCTGTACAGAATGTGAAAAATCACCTCAAGTATATAAAGTGATTTTGTTCCTTTGGTTAGGGTGTAAACTCCATGAGTTCTCAGAATAGTATCTAGCACATAATAATTTTTATTAGTTATTTTTGGTGAATAAATGAATTAGAGTTTGCTAGATAATTTGTGGGAGGAAACGAATACTTGCTTAGGGCTTTATCTGTGCCAGGCACTATGGTAGACCTTCTACTTATGCTTTCTTACAGTATCTCTGTATTGTTTTTTTATTGTGGCTATAACAAATCACAAACTTAGTAGCTTAAAACAACACAAATTTTTAATCTTTCAGTTATGCAGGTCAGAAGTCCAATGTGGGTCTCACAAGGCAAAAATCAAGGTATCATCAGGGCTGTGTTCCTTCCTGGAGACTCTACAGGATACTTTGTTCCCTTGCCTTTCTGAGCTCTGGGAGGACATCCACATTCTTCAACTCATGGCCTCCTACCATCTTCAAAGCCAGCCATGGTAGGTTGAGTCCTTCTTATGCTGCCATCTCTCCACTTCTTGTTACGTTGTCATATCTCTTCAAAACCACACTCTGGAATGGACCTCCACTTTTAAAGAGTCACACGACTAGATTGGGCCCCAGATAATCATTCCATCTCAAAGTCCATACCCTGCCAAGTCTTCGCATGTGATGTGTTCACAGATTTCAGGGATTACGGTGTGGACATTTTTGGGAGTCCCTTATTCTGCCTACCAGAGCCTCTATAAAGTAGATATTATTAAGCTTATTACAGAGAGGGGGAAGCTGAGTCTCGGAGAAGTTAGGTAACTTGCTCTAGATCATATATGAATATTATGTGACAAGAGTTCAGACTCCAACAGAGGTCACTTGTGTTCAAAGCTGTGGCCTTTCCCACTGTGCCATACTGCTTTGGACCGTGAAAGAGCATGCTGCCGGGTAGGATGGGAGCTGGAATAGAAACTTGAAGGAGAATTCTTCTCACAAGATGCAAGGCAGAGAACTTGGGATTTAAATTCCATGGGAAATGCTCCCATGGAAGAAGAAATGGATTTGCATGTGAAAAAAATAAATTTGCCCCTCTGAGGAAGAAATTAGTTTAGAGGCAGGGATTCGAGTCTATGACTTAGTTAAAGTACCATCTTCTCTCCCAGAAAGGACCCCAGGGATCTTAGAGATCCCATGCTCTGTGTTGTCTTGTACTTACTTAGAAAGAAGTTTACCAAACAAATTCCTTCCAAGCTGTTGGGGCTCAATGTTCTACCCCTCCCAAGGGTTTTACATTTACAAGTAGGGTGTCATACCCAAAGGCATACACAGAGCCTCTGGATTTCTTCACATTTTGAATTGATAGGAAGCTGCTCAGGGCAATGTTTGTTGGCATCTGTTATCAAGAGCTAAGTTAGTTTTGTGTTGTTTGTTTTGGTAATGGTTGACTTTCTATCACCATGCCACCTTAGTCACGTGAACCTTCTAGGTGCCAAGTTGGTCACTGCCTATTCTGCCTGCTTAAGGAGAATAATATGTGGGTAATGGAAAAATGAAAAAGATTGGTTTAAAATAACCAAAATGGAACAGAAGACACTAGAGGTTGGGAAGAATAGTAGGAAGGGAGGGCTAGGGAGAGATTTGTTAAAAGATACAAAATTACAGCTAGATAGGAGGAATAAGTTCCAGTGTTCTATACCACCACTATCGTTAACCATAATATAGTCTACAGTTTCAAATAGCCAGAAGGAGGATATTGAATATTCCCAACACAAAGAAATTATATTTGAGATGATTTGATAAACTAATTACCCTGATATGATTATATACATTACAGGTATCAAAACATCACTGTGTACCCCATGAATATCTACAATTATTATACGTCAGTTAAAAATATAAAATAAAATAAAAAATTAGTATTGGGTATTTGCTCATAACATGAAAACATTAGGGAACATACTTGATTGCATAAAGAAAGGTAGTTTGGGGTTTCTCTGGGTTTGATGGGGCTCCCTGCCAGAGAGTAGGTAGCAAACTACCCTAACAGCTGATGTTCAACCCACTTTCCATTTTTATAAGGACAAAAAATAACCAACCTTCCTGAATTTCATTTTCTGGTGCTAATAGGACAGAACAGCAATGCCATACTACAAAAAATGAGGATATGATTTACAAGTGAACCAGATGGTTCCCATCTCATCTCATTGAATTGTTATCTTTTGAAGAGTTCCTTTTTGTGGATTACAAAGAGAATGTAATCACTTTAGAAATCCCCAGTGAATTTCATAATGAACCCTACTTACATTGTGTTGACACTAATAGTAACTATAACCATGATCTTCAAATCCCTATGTAGGAGGCAGGTTTATTGAAATTATAGCATGGACCAGTAATTCATTTAAAAACATACTTTTAAAAATGAGCTTTGTGCTGACCAAAAGCCCACTTAAACCAGTTTCCCTCACAAATATGGAATACCATATTATAATGAAATCAGTGTAGTTTAACTCATGAACAATAGCATTTTGCTGACAAGTTTTGCCCAGTTTAGTTCCATATCAAATTAAGAAACTAAGTAAACCAAACATTTATATGAATGACTCATACTGTGAAAAAAATGTGATCACAGCTTCATATCACAAAACTATTAAGTTCTGTTCAAGTAATTTCCTCTCAGCATTTCCTTTCCTCATTTAAGGTTTCCTTCTTAACCAAAAAGCATCAAATTAGGAAGCTTAAATGACTGAAGTATTAACACTCTCAGGAAAAAAAATGATTGCCTTTCAGAATGAGGGGAAAAAAAAACCCTCACCAACCTACCTTACCAGGGTAAATAGTTACAAAGGAACAGGAACAGAGAGTTTTATTGGTTGTTGTTATATTCTTTTCTAATAGTTTGATTTTTGATTTGAAGTTTCTTTAAAATTAATCCTTTAAAATCATTTCCAGCAGTGTTCAACTCAGCAAGTTCAGAGAACAAAATGGCCAGGCTATTTTATCTTTGAAGATTGAGTTTAGACTAGTGGGATTGTATTGAAGTAACTTTTGCTATTTCGAGTATGATAAATTGTAACTCACATATGGTTCAATTAGCATTCCTGTGAATAAATCTAACATTTCCCTCCACGCAATCTTTGTTTAATTTTGGTCTGCCTAGTTCATTTTCACTCTATCTCTGCTTGAATAGGACTGAATTTTGAAATTTTATCTATCCTTTCAAATTTTACATTTATTCATACATACCAATGGCGATTTGTTAGGTGCAGCTGACGTATTATAGGGTGGCAAGCATAGAATGACCCCCTCTCCCATGCCAGGCGTAGAACATCTTTTCCACTGAGTTTGGACTAAGTCTCAATGTTCTTCTTAACACATTGCTCTAGGCAGTCATTGCCAATTAGTCGAAGTAGGCATTTGAGTCGAAACCTTCATTATCAGGGTTTAGTTCACAAAATAGAATCTGCTTTAGATATTTTTGGCAGAAAGGGTTGTAACACAGGAATTAAGTGCTTATAAAATTGCTAGAAGAACTGGAGGAGCAGGCCTCAGGCCCAATCTTCAGGAATGACTGCTAGAACACTGCAGAACTGAGACCCCAGGGGAACTGTTAGCTGCTGCAGGAATGGAAGGAATCAGGAGGCTACAACTGAAAATTCTGTAGTTCCAGAACACATGGCTGTAACTGCAATCCAGGGATCAGAGAGCCAGGATCAGGAAGCTGCCACTATCATCCCTGACTCTTGACACCCAGGAAGCTGTTGACTGAACAGTGGGTCACAGAATATGGCTGCTGCTACTGTGGATGCATCTGCCTCTTGACACCTAGAAAACTGGAAACTGGACTCAGGACACAAAACAGAAAGCCTCCTGCTACATTGCCCTTGCTCAAATTTAGTTGGGGAAACCTAATTTGCATCCAGAATTCTGGCTTCAAGGAACCCTGAAAGATGTAGTTATCAGCCCAGAAAAGCACAAAGAAGTCAGAATGTGTCCTGAAGGTATATGCATGGCAAAGCTTCTTTGCTCTCTCTAACCTTATTGGAGCCATACTCTAGGGAGACGCAGAACTTGCATGCAGAATAAGAGAAAGATTGAAGGAACTGGCTTTTCTTAGAAGATATCCCAAGACTCTAGGAGATTTGATCCCTAACTTCTACTTGTAGGAATGATAATTCTAGCTTCTTATCTTTAATTTCTCCTTTCTCCTCAGCAATTCATTTTGCTCAGAAACTTAATTTTAGTTCTTGAGCAACTTGATGCTGCCATTTTACTTAGATCTTTGCATCTGCTGACCTTGCCTTTCTCTCTCATAAGGTACTTCCTTTCTTTAATCTGTTTCTTACCTGAATTAATAGGGACTAGCTCTGTATGTTCATATGGCAACTCAACTATGCTAGCATTCAATTAATGTCACTTTATACAGAGCTAAAATAAAATGCAAAATGAGGAAATATATATGAATATATTATTCAAATATTATAGATCTAGGCATAAAATGTGCTCTTAATCTGAAGTTGACAGCCACATCTATATTCTTCTGAGAAGGAAATCAATTCAGTGGTAAGCAAAAGTGTACAAGCACAGCACTGAAAGTATTTTAACTCTGCAATTGATTAGATCCATCCAGTTTAACTTTTCTTAAGTACCCAAACTTTTATGTACTAATATCTCTCGTTTGTATGGTACCCCACAGAGCACTTAATTCTCAAGGCATCCCTATAAGCACATGTGGCAGGAACAAAGTGGTTAAATGTTTCAGTCATGGAGCATGGTGGAACACAAACTCAGGCCTTCAAACTCTCAATAGAATTGTTTTCTATTACACTAAAGAAGATCACTATTCTTCTTCTTAGTGGAATATTAGTACTAATAATTTGTAACTATGTCTTTCAGGCATCTAGCAAATATGAAATGCCTGAAAACAAATACTCATAGTAATATAATATATATACTAAATATTAAGAATTTAGTATATACTAAATATTAGGAATTTAATTTCATCTTTGCAATTTTATATAACTTGCATAGGGATAGTTGTATGACTTTTGCGACTTTGATATGAGTTTTATTCTATTTTACATTATAATGGCTATGTTAGATACTGTAGTTTAATAGCCATTTCAGATCAACTAGTTATTCTTATGGATATATATTTTTTTTAGGAAAAATATATTATAAACAGCATGGGCATTAAATTATAATTTTCTGTAGTTGCTCTCATGGTAGTAAGCTCACCCCATGTTTATGTCCATATGCAACCACTTCTTCCAAGGCTGCTTTAAGTGAACATCTCCTATCCTGCCTTCTCCCTTTGGTGTCAACATGTAAAGCTCCTATGGTTCCCTCTTACCTGCCACATCTCATAAGACCCCGCTGCATTTTAATAGGTTTTACCATCTAATATCACTTTATGGCGTGCTTTGCTTTGTAGAGCAAGCACATTAGGAATGGCTTGTCTTTCCTATATTCTTTCAAAGTGGTTTCCTTCTGGAGGCAGGTAAAGGTAGAGGGAGGTTACCTAGTTTTTGTGACCCTAAACTATTTGGTATGAGAATGGAATACAGCCTTCTTTAGGCTATTGGGCCCCCATGAAAAAAGATTAAGTTTTTAAGCCCAGGAAAGTTAAATAGAACAAGGGAGGCAATCTGAAAAATTTTCACAAGGCAAGACTTGGCCCTGAATATAAAAGGCAAATTCTTAAATTAATTATCTTGATCATGTTATGTTCCCCCTTTCTGTATGGGGAAACTCCACAAAGAAAGGCACTCAAGTAAATTACTTAGAAAAGTTTCTTTGCTTTTGTTTTTTTCTTTTTTTCTTCATTATGGAGAAGCTAGCTAAGGAGTACTCTCTCTTTTAAAAAATATATGGTGCCTAGAAAGAAAGAGGCAGGATGGCTAAGCTTTAGGTCAGAAGTCATTTGCGTCCAAGTAGCCTGTAAGTGTCTGACTAATTTAGTTGGTAGAAATAAGATTCTGGGAGATACAATAAATGGTCCAAGGAGTGCTCTCAGTGGTAGTTTCTGATAGGTTGTAAGACCACACAGTGTCCCAGTTTTTGGTCTCTGTTAATAATCTGTTGTGATGTACAGCAGGTTCTGGTATACAGAGTAATTCAAGTGCTCTTCTGTTGGGCATATGGTGCTTTTAAGAACACTCTAAGGGTTGATTTGACTGCTCTGGTTGATGGAAGATGGCACAGTGGGAAGGAAGGGAACAAGCTATGGATGGTGCGTGGGATTGAGGAGAGGAAGGGATTCATATGAGAGCAGAGCTGCTGAGCAACAACACACAGCGTCTTAATTAGAAAGCCAATTTTGCCATCATTTAAATTGAATTCCTGCAAATATTATTGTATGTTATGGAAAAATTACTGTAACACATACCCAACAAATAATAAATATATACACACACATACATATGTATATTTAAAATATGTATATTATATATGTGTATATATATATATACACATACATATACATATCTTAAACAGTAAACTCACATGAGCCAGCAAAAGAACAAGATTCAACCCTAGTTGCTGAAACTGGGGGCGAAGGGAGATATTTGATAGGAGCAAAAAAGAAATAATTCTAAAGGAAAGTTGAGTAACAGAGAAGAATCTTCCAGCAAACAGCTTGGTACTCGTTCTTTCCCCATTTAAAGACAGGGAAAATAATACATTTTTCTCATAATAGCACCTACAGATCCCCTTCACTGGCAAAAGGAGCTATTTTGTATGTAAAATTAATAGGGTAAGTTTATACTCAAAGAGTGTCATGCCTCTAGAAGTTCCTGTGTTACAGGGATTTGTATAATAACAAACAGGATCAGAAACAGAACGATAGGAACAGGCTGACCAAATCTATGTAGTTGTAGAAAGCTCTTATAATTCCAAATTTGAGTAATTTCAGTCAGAGAGCTTGAGAACTTTGCAATCAGGGAGTCAGCCCTGACACAAAAATTGCCCAGACACCGGTCAGTAGGGAACAGAGCCCTCTCTGTCTCAGGTCTTCCCAGAACTAAGAGGTCAGAGAAGAATATGTTCAATGCAGGGTCACCATAGACACTAACTAGTCATTCCTGGCAATTTTTTTTTTTTTAAACCATAGCTGTCCATTATATGATCTGTGAATCAAATTAATCCTATCTTAAATTGGGTTGTAGCCCACCTGAGATTTTGAAGAAAAAAATTATTTTCCCTAATTACCTAATTTCTTCATTCTAACCAGCTGACATGCTCAGCAAAGAGGTAGCTGTTGCTGGATTTTACACAGAAGCCTTAGATCAATAATTGTAATTAAAGCCAAAGTCATCAGTTACATACTTGAGAGTTATTCAAGTTTAAATGCATACTGTCATCTCATGACACATTATAAATGATTGTGAAATGAAGCAAAGTTAGCGTAAATAAATCTTTGATAGAGACGACGGCTTGAATTGAGTTCAATATTCACTGAACTCACTACTTCTAGCTACATAAATAAAAAAATAAGTAAACAAATGTCAGCTTCTTTTGAAGACATGAATGTGCTCCTTACCTAACAGCATAGAGAGGAGGAAAAGGGGAGAATTAAACTTCATTAAGTGCCCCTGATGTGGCAGGAATGGCTCTAAGAGTTTTTTATACATTTCTTCTTCTATTCCTCCCTAAAGGCCTACAACATACAAATGATCATTCCCACTTTATAGACAAGGAAACTAAGGAATGCAGAACTTACTTAACTTTACCAAAGTTTTACAGTTTGACAGATCATATAGCCAGCTTTTTGAACTCATGACTCTGAAGACTATATTCTTAGTATGCCTATATGTTATTTATATTTTATTGTATATGTGTATTTATGGACCCACTCATTGTTTCTTAAACCTTATGTGGTTAACTTATTACTGTGAATTCAAATATTATAATTATAACAATGTATAATAAAATATGTTAAGATTATCAATAATTTAAAATATTATTATATAATTATTAATAATATTCTTAAATAATAGTTTTTTTTCCTAGAAAACTGTAAGTTAAAAGAACTCAACTAAATTATAAAGAATGATTATTTTGGGGAGGTAGAATAATGGGTAATTTTCAGTTTCTCCTTTGTGCTTTTTTGTATTTCCTATTTTTCCATGATGATCATAGATTATTTTTCTATTCTAAACCAATATTATTTTAAAAATAAAACTGTGAGATATTGGCATAGAGAATTACCTGAAATAGGTGGATCCAAATATAATTTTTAATTCCTTTTTGGGATATCATCAGTAAACCAAGAAAGCACACCTTGCTTGAGCAAGGTCCATTCCTTTTTGAGTATGTTGTCTCTTGAATTTATTTGGTCAACTTTCTTATTTCCAAAATTCATTTCAAGGACCTTTGTGGTCAGTTGAATTCAAAACTTATGCCTGGAGCAACATATGCAGGAAGTGGCAAATGGTAGATGTGCATTTGGTTTCAATTGTTAATTCAATTGTTATTTTACCCTTGAAATAATAATCACACCTGTAAGAGAGGTGAGGAAATTATACATATATTATATCTCAAAGAGAAACTGTATAGTAGAATGGCTGATAGCAAGAGTTCTATGGCCAGATGGTTCAGGTCAAATCTCAGGTCCATCATTGCTAAGTGTATAATCTATGATAAATTTTAAGATATTTCTATGGATTAGTTCAGTCTTCTGCAAAGTTGGAATTATAATAGTACTTATAACTTATAGATTTGCTGGAAGAATTAAGAGAGTTAATATACATGAAGCACTTAGAATAGTACCTGATACTTTATAAGTATTCAATAAATGTTAGTTAACATTTAGCCCAGATGGACATATATCACAATAAGGAAGAAACTAGCTCACAAATTTCTACAAACACTTGTGTTATACAAAAACTAAGTAAATGAAAGATCAAAGGGCTTTCCCACAAAATTCAAATCAATTCTATTAGCATGAAATAATTTGAAAGCATATTATACATGATGCATGTTTGAAATCCCTTGATGTCTGTACCTTCCCTCTAGGAAAGGGGTATCTTCACAGGAAGTCTGGCCTGAGCCCCATGAGGTTGTCTTAAAATTATATTTTTCTGTTCTCTTTTTCTATGTCAGATAATCTACAATGGTTATGAAATTAATCTTACACCCTCCCTTCCTTTATTTTATCAGTAGGGAAATGTTGAAAGTGGGAAGAATGTAGGCAGCTAGAGGTTTGGACTTTAAATGCCTAATAATAATAGTTACCAATAGTGGAGTACATTACCATGAGCCAGCACTAATCAAAGCACTCTCCATGAATCAATTTCATTTTCTCAATAAACCTATTATATATATATGATAATGACATGTATTATCATCTACATTTTACAGATGAAGAAATTAATTAGTCACACAACTAGTTAAGTGCTGTGATTAAAGTCCACACAGTTAAAGGTAAATTCTGGCTTTCCTGTCAGATCCATGTAGTCCAACAATGAGCACAAATAATAGAAAAGTGAGTATAGGTAATGACTTTTGGTAGGGAGGGATGATATTGAGAAAATCCACCACTCCTGAGCTCAGGCTCTGATTTTGACTAATCAGAATGGGTACCAGCTGTGAACAACTGATGTGACTATACTGGTGTGTACTGTCTGAATACTAGCTCTGACTTTTTAGGGAAAAAAGGATTAATTTGCAAAACATTTATTACTTAACATGTTCAAAAAGAAAATTGATTAAATTACAAGGGCTCATGTTCCTAACACAAAGAAATGATAAATGTTTGAGGTGACGTATGCCACAATTACCCTGATTTGATTATTACATATTGTACACTTGTATTAAAACATCACTGTACCCTATAAGTATATACAACTATTATGTACCCATAATAATTAAAAATGAAAAAAATTTAAAAAGGGAAAAAATTACAAGGGCTCAGTAAAGACCATATCGAGTCCAATATATAAGGCAAGTGAGTTCATTCTCCTGATACAACACTTTGCTCAACTTTCAGATACCTATCACCTATCAGCAAAATGGCATGTTTTAAAGATGCTGGAACTATCTGAATGTGTTCTTCCCCAAACAATGCTGCATTCCTTGCTGGTATCATGAGTCATCGGTATCCAGGCTTCAGGTGGTAAAAACAGTCTTGAAGTGGCCCTGCCTTTCTCTAAATCCATCACACACCCAGGGAGGATTAGAACGGATTGTTATTTGAATTCATTTCATTGATCTGGTGTCTGTTTGGTATTATGTAGGTAGCCGGATTGGGTTTAATGTTACAATTAGGCAAAATATGCTGTCCACACAGAATCAAATGATAAATAAGTTAGTGGACTCCGGTTTGATAAACTCTGATAAATACACACACATTTAGTGTTCTCACTTTTACTATCTTGCAACAGTATGTGCAAATTTTCTCACTAACGTTTTCTTCTGTTTCTCCTGAAGCTTGAGAAGCCAATTGCTTCAGGCACTTATCACCTGAAGTGTAATGTAAGTCATAGCAGAAAAAAGCAAATAGGGCCTGGCCCTGGATCTGTTTCTGACAAGCCTTGGGCAGGATAGCTACTGTATAAAGCAGTCCCTACCCTGGAGAGCTGTGGAAGGGTTTAATGAGATCAACTGGAACGACAGTGAAAATATTTGGAATTTCTATATTCTCTTGATTCTAGCAAGATTTTGAGAGTGACACAGTCCTTAAAATTACTTAAACTTATTTGAGAAAAAAATTTTGGTTATCAGTATTCTTTCTTTTTTTCTTTCTTTGTCTTTTTTCTTTCCTGCAATTGGGGGGGGATGGGGGGGCGTGGGGGTCCAGTATTCTTAAAAGTCAATTAATTGAAGCCGAAGGCATTTTTATTTCCTTGAGGGAGTCACTGTCTTAAACACGTGGCACAGTATAGCTATCTTTTTTTTTTTTTTTGAGACAGCATCTCATTCTGTTGCTCGGGCTAGAGTGCTGTGGTATCAGCCTAGCTCACAACAACCTCAAACTCCTGGGCTCAAGCAATCCTTCTGCCTCAGCCTCCCGAGTAGCTGGGACTACAGGCATGCGCCACCATGCCCGCCTAATCTTTTCTATATATTTTAGTTGGCCAATTAATTTATTTCAATTTATAGTAGAGACGGGGTCTCGCTCTTGTTCATGCTGGTTTCGAACTCCTGACCTTGAGTGATCCGCCCGCCTCAGCCTCCCAGAGTACTAGGATTACAGGCGTGAGCCACTGCGCCCGGCCTCACATAACCTTTTTTAGGCTGTTATATTTTTTATCCTTTTTCACATGAGGAAATGGAAGCTCAGGAAGCTTAAACAGTATGCTCAAAATCACATGGTCAATCCCAAACTGAACCCATTCTTCTGAGTCCGAACTGCACTGCCTCTCTGCCTTCTTAGCTGCTATCTCTAAATGACCTGGGCACCAGAAACCCCCAAGGGCGTTGGTCCATAAACTTCTCGGGGAGCAAATGACAAATTTATTTCTGATAACTTCTAATTGAAATTTAGCATTTCCTTCCATCGTGAATGTGGTCAGCAAACCACATTAGCGTTAGCAGCATCTGCAACTTTGTCTCCAGTAGAAACCACCGATATTTTCATATCTATTCTGTTGTTGCAAATGTCTCAAAACACTGTTTATACTCATGAGAACATCACAAATTATGATTATTATTAGGTTCCTGCTGGATCTTGTTATATAATGCATTACTTAAAAAGTACATGTATTACTATGGCGCCACTTTAATTTTTTTGTTTGCTTGTTTGTTTTGAGACAGGGTTTTCCTTTGTTGCTCAGGCTGGTCACAAACTCCTGGCCTCATGCAAATCCTCTTGCCTCAGTCTCCCAAGTAGCTGGGACTACAGGCATGTGCCAATGCATGTGGCACTTTAATATTTTAATAACTGTAATTCAATGCCATTGGTTTCTTTTGTAATCCTATTATTTGATACATTTAAAAACATTATTCTGAGAAAGAATCCATAGGTTTCACATGAGTGCCCAAGGGTTATATGGCTCGCGCGCACGCACACACACACACACACTTACCAGGTTGAGAGTTGCTGATCTAAAGGATATAGGACACAGTCAGGAACTGTCCTCAACTTGTTTCTGTTCACCATATTGTATTACAGATATTTATGTCATTCTTTCCCTGCCAGCCTACGAGTTCTTACAGGGCAGGAATGGTGTTCTATATTAGTATTTCTTTGGGTCGTCAGTGCCTAGAACAGGGCTTGGCATTCACCGAACCATTATTTATAGAGTATCGATTGTATATAAGGCTTAGGTGCTATTGGGTGAAGCAGTAGAATGGAGAGATTCAGGGGAAAGCAATAATTCATTCATGTGCTGATTTGAGTATTCATTCATTCCTTCATTTAGAGAACTGTCCAATGGCTACCCACTGCCAGCCAGTGTGGTAGGCTGGGGACAGTGGAAAGAATGAGACCCAAGTCCTTATTCTCCTGGAGTGCCCATTCCAACTAATGGGGAAAAGAGAAAAGATTTCTTTCTTTTTTTTGAGACAGAGTCTCACTCAGTCTCCCTGGGTAGAATGCCATGGTGTCAGCCTAGCTCACAGCAACCTCAAACTCCTGGGCTCAAGCAGTCCTCCTGCCCCAGCTCCCAAGCCACAATGCCGAGCTAATTTTTCTATTTTTAGTAGAGACAGGGTCTTTGCTCTTGCTCAGGCTGCTCCTGAACTCCTGACCTCAGACAATCCTCCTGCCTCAGTCTCCCGAGTGCTAGGATTACAGGTGTGAGCCACTGCCCCCAGCCAAGAGAAAAGATTTCTGAAGAAAGACAAATGGAAGTGAAGTCACTTGCTCTGGAGAGACAGAGGGATGGGGAAAATCTCGTTCTTAAATGAAATCTACATTCATCAGCTCTTTCTGGGCAAAAGTCTACTAGGAGAAAGTACCAACAGAGTTAGACATTGTAAAGATACCCTTCGTAAGAACAGTCTTTGGGGTTCTCATGAGGACAGTTTACCTTGTTGTATGGTTGCTGGTCTTGCCTAGTAAACTTTGAGGAGAACTTAACCCTCCATTGCCCCAGCTGTTTCAGGGGCTGCCCATCCAAAGATGGCAAGAGAGATGTGTGCCCTCTCTGGGATTCCAGTTCCTGTTCAAGGATTCTGTGATGCCATCAATTAGTCAGAATGTGCAAGGTTGCCTAGATACCTTGGGTCTTCTTTTTTTTTTTTTTTTTTGAGACAGAGTCTCACTTGGTTACCCAGGCTAGAGTGCCGTGGCGTCAGCCTAGCTCACAGCAACCTCAAACTCCTGGGTTCAAGCAATCCTCCTGCCTCAGACTCCCAAGTAGCTGAGACTGCAGGCATGTGCCACCATGCCCGGCTAATTTTTTCTATATATTTTTAGTTGTCCAGCTAATTTCTTTCTAATTTTTTAGTAGAGACGGGGGTCTCGCTCTTGCTCAGGCTGGTTTCGAACTCCTGACTTTGAGCCATCCTCCTGCCTCAGCCTCCCAGAGTGCTAGGATTACAGGCATGAGCCACCTCGCCTGGCCGGAGTGTTGGATTTTAAAGTGATTATCAGGGGAGCAATTGGAAAGCTGAGGTCAGAGTAAGCAACATAATCTGATTTCTTTCTTTCTTTTTATTTTAAAGATTATTCCAGCTGCTCTGTGCACAGCTGTCTGCTTGTAAGCAGAGAGAATGGAAACCAGGAGTCCACAGGAAGTTGCCATATTTGAAGCAAGAGGTGGGAGCACGGCAGTGGGAGGTGGCAAGAGGCTGAATCAGGATGTTTCAAAGGTAGACCTAGAAGGATTTGCTGATGGGTTGGCCAGGAGGACAAAAAGGAGCCCGTTTCCTGCAACGGAGCAGACTGAGAGAGGAGCGTGTGGGGGCAGAGGAAGCAGTAAAGGTAGCTGGAGTTCGTGGCCATGAGAAGCAAGATGCATGTCAGACGCCCGAGCAGGAATGGTGCCCGGGCAGTCGGACACCCACGTCTGGTGCTGCCTTCTGCCCGTCTCTGCTTCCCTTCCACCACTACAAGGTTATTTATGGGAGTCAGACAGTGATCTAAATAGAGGCATTAAATCACCATTTGGTCATTTGGTGTAAATTTAGTTAATTATCCTACTGCAGTTTGCTGAGGGAATGAGAATTTTTATGGTGCCTTGGAGCTCCCCCCTAGCCCTGGAGAGAGGAGGGGGTGTCCAGAGTGGCAGACGGGACACAGAAAGGGGAGGCATCTCTCCATTGCTCACGTGGCAGGGCTGGCCCCGTGTGCATAACCTGCGCTGCCTTCGCATTGCACACGAGACTTATGAATCACACCGAGAGCCTCCTTCGGGTCGTTTATTCCCTCTGTCAATTACTAGCTGGGCCAGAAACCAACCACGATTGCTTTTTCCACCCCACCACCCATCGAAATCCTCATCAACCTCGTTATCAGCAACTGCCGGAGCCTCCAACCTTCCTTCCAGGGAGGGAGACAAAGCAACACCCACATCTTGAAAATGAGCCTTCCAGTTGCCTTTCTTCTCTGTCCACGTGAGCCGGGCAGCGCCGTGAACCCCATCCCTGCCTCTCAGCCTCGCGCCCCGCTCTCTGCTAAGCAGTGTTCTTTATCATCTTAACTGCATCTTGCATGCCCACCTTTCTGCTCCAGGAGCTCTGAGTATTAATCACCTCCGAGTCACTTTGGGTAATGCTGACTGCTTTATCTTTTGTTCTGTCACCAGCGTGGAGGTGTGGGAGGCCTCAGCAGGCAAATGGCTTCCTCTTCGATCCCAACCTTCCTGAAATCCTCACGGAAAGCTTCTGGCGCTTTCCTCTGGGGAGCCATTCCTCACTCCCGTGGGTTTCCTCCAAGGCCAAATTTAAATTACCAACCATTCGATGCTGTATTAACCCTTTGCAAGCACCCTCCGCAGAGGTGAAAGAGCGTAACAGAGAGCAGCAGCTTCAAAGGACTGGCAGCATCAGCATCTCCTGGGCCTCCTGCAAACACAAATTTTCGGGCCAACTGGATAATCACAATTGCTGGGGGTGGGGCCCAGCAACCTCTGGTTTATCAAGCTCTCCAGATGCTTCTGACGCATGCTCAAATTTGAGAACCACCGAGAAGGCGCCCCAGATGGGAAAGGGGAGTGCTAACCACTCCAGTGATTAGCAAACTCTGTGCCTTAAGTTGGGCATCCACCTTGCAACACGTAGTTTCCTCACTCGGAATCAAGGAGGTCTGACTCGATCACTTCTACCAGCCCTTCCAGATCCAAAATTCTAAGGGGGGAGGGGGGAGGGGCCATAGTATGAAATGATGATCATGATCATTCTTAATATTTCCTGAGTGCTTCCTACAAGTCTGCCCCTTGGACAAGTATCTTATTACCTTTGAGATACACATATCTTGAAGGTGGGCAAATATCAAATTGTTCTGGTCCCCCTGTAAGACTCCGCTCAGCCTTTCCTGACACACCCTTGCTGGTGGAGTTAGGTGCATGCTCCAGGCTGTGCCACCTCCCAAGTTCATCGCTGTCCCTGCACTCAGCCCTGGACATTGAGACTGTCTGCCTTTGTCCTGTTCTCTCCCACTTACTGTGAGCTCTTGGAGGGGAGGGGGCACATTTGTCTCCCAGCATCCGGCCAAATGTCTAGTGCTGAAGTAACTCAGGATAAATAGATATGATTGCATCAATAATCCTCACTCTGTGCTCAGAAATTCCACAGACATCGACAGGGCTCCAGTTCTTACCTCTTCCTCCCTGCACATCCCAAACATCCCTTACTTATTGTTATACCTCTTCCCACAAACTCTACATGGTGGCCATTATATCACTTAACCAGTGGTCCCCAACTTTTTTGGCACCAGGAACCGTTATCATGGAAGACAATTTTTTCCATGGACCAGGGATGGCTAGGGTTGGGGGGAATGGTTTCAGGATGATTCAAGCACATTACATTTATTGTGCACTTTATTTCTATTATTATTATATTGTAATATATAGTGAAATAATTGTACAACTCACCATAGGTTGGGGACCCCTGACTTAAGCCACATCCCTCAGCAGAGTCCACACGCTGCAC
>CAUYPO010127988.1:0-38788 GCA_963574435.1 Cheirogaleus major
ATAAGAAACAATGGTTATATAGCACCTCTTGTATATTCCTGGATAGAGCTGGAACCCATTCTAGTAAGTGAAGTATCCCAAGAATGGAAAAATAAGCACCACATGTACTCACCAGCAAATTGGTATTAACTGATCAACACACTTAAGTGTTGAAATAACATTTATCAGGTGTCAGGCAGATGGGAGGGGGGAGGAGGGGATGGGTATATACATACATAATGAGTGCGATGTGCACCATCTAGGGGATAGACATGCTTGAAGCTCTGACTCTGACCCCGGGGGAAAGGGGGGAAGGCAACACACGTAACCTAAACATTTGTTCCCCCATAATATACTGAAATAAAAAAAAAAGAAAAAAAAAAAGAAGGTAATCTAAAAAAAAAAAAAAAAAAAAAGAGAGAGAGAATTTGCAATACTGAAAGCAGTGGGGTTTAAAGAACTATTTTATTCCAGTTCTCTTCACTTATGAATTTATTAATTACATATTCACAGAACTATCTTTCCTTCTCCTACCTCATTTTCTTCCTTCAGATCCTTTGGCTCTGGGATAGACCACTTTGGATCTTCTTCACAGCTCATAAGGGTTTTCAAAGAACTGAATTCAGAATCCTTTAATGGCTCCTTTGGATCAGATTTAAGGTGACTTGCAGACTTCTCATCATTAGTATCTTGCTAGTAGATATGAAAGAGAAATTTTTTCAATATTAATACTATTTCCAAAAGCTATATCCCTATAAATTTGGGAGGGATTTTTCACTATGGTTCATATAAATGCTGTATTATTTTACAGCTTTATCCATGACCCTAGGTCTTCCCATTCTGCCAAACTAGTTTAGGTCAACAAGCATTAATTGAGCACATATATATATTATGAAATATCTACAGGATAGCTCTATGGATACAAAGATGAATGCAACAGGTTCCAGCTCTAAAGGAACTAAAAAAGAATAATGGGAAGACAAATAATCAGGTGCAGTCTTCTGAGCAGAGCCATCAGAGAGATATGACCAAAATATGACAGAGGGAGGAGGATGTCTGAGAAGATGCAATGAAGGAGATTAACACAAACTGTTAGGATCCTTAAAAGATGAGTAGGAATCAGTAGAGGACAGGTATATAGAAGTAGGGGTATGTGTGTACATAGCACATGAGAGTCTTACTATGTCAACATACAGACTGTGGTGGGGTAGGAGAGTTTTCTCTTTCACAGGGAAGGAAGATGGTCTTATTTCATTTCCAGGACTGAACTATGATTATGTGAAGACATCAACAGAGTGATGATGCAATATTCTAAAAATTTTATAGGTTGAATTCAGTTCACTAAGAATGAAGAAATATAATTCTTCTAATCCAATCATAATGACTAAGAAAAATTCAGATTTCAGAAAGTGTTATGGGGATATAAGCTCTATTAATTTGAATATTAACCAGAAATCTAAAATCCTTATATTGTTTTGATGGAGCAGGAAACATTCATACATATTTTTCATCATAGGTTAATCTCCCAGTAATCAGAATGGCCTCTCCTTTTTAGCTTTCTTAATAACAATCAATGAATACTTTAAAAAATCATCTCTATAATTTTATTTTAATAGTCAAATATATAAGACATACTAAACAAAAGAATATTTTTATATTTTATTCAAAAAATAGACATATCAATAAAAGAAAACACTTTGGGCCCTGAAATTAAATACATCCTACACTGTAAGCCCAGTACCAGTTGTCATGAGGAACATAATTTCTGAGGACATTTTTACTTGTTCAAGAAACATTAAGTTCTTACTATATGCTTCAGATGCCTTTTATGGAGTTTGAGTATCCTTTACCAAAATGCTTGGGACCAGAAGTGTTTTGAATTTGGGAGTATCTGGACATACATAATGAGATATCTTAGGGATGGGAAAGGTTGAATAACTTTTCATTTACATTTCCTATATATCTTATAGCTTGAAGGCAATTTTATACAATATTTTAAATAATTTTGTGCATGAAACAAAGTTCTGACTACATTTTGACTGTGATCCATTATTTGAGGACAGTTGTGGGATTTTCCAATTGTGTTGGATGTTGGCACCTCAAAAAGTTTTGGATTTTGGAGCATTTTGGAATTCTGGATTAGGGATGCCAAACCTATATTTATAATGATGATATGAAAGTACCAAACTGGTAATGTGTTGTAAAGATTAAATTAGCTAATACATGTCACTGCTCTTGACACCGCCTGCCATGTAGTACAAGTTCAACAAATAACATTATTACTATTGTGGGCTGGAATAATATGTAATAATATTATACAATAATATTATTATTACTGTAAGGAGGAAGTTGACAAATGTTTGTAAAGAATGTAACAAATGACAACACTTGAAGAACCTGAGTAGTGTAGAGGGAAGAACAGCATTCAGATTCAGTGTAGGGGAAGTCACAACTGCACAAACAGCAATGGAATATAGCATAAGAAAGAAATGATTCAAGAGGAAGTGTGACTGAAGCAAAGGTTTAAACTGGCAAATAATGAGACAAAGTAATTTTTAAGATCATTGTGCAAAATTTCAAAACTCTCTTAAGTTTTGAAAGCCTCAGTTTCTTCATCTATAAAATGAGGATCATAGTAATACAAAGAATTATAGTATCTGCAAAAACCTCTTACCAAGGTATGTAACTCACTCTCTTTTGATTGTGGACTTATCTTTCGGTCTTCGTTAAAATAGTGCTGTTGGGAAGGATAACCCAGTTCTGTCAAAACAACATCCTCTGGCCCTCCACTGAATTTAGTGTATAAAGCTAAAGGGTTGAGTTCTCTGAAACCCTAGGATTAAAACAAGAGAAGAAAGGGTTTACTTTCACATGATCAAGAGAAAAAAGGTGAAAAGGTTAGCACTTCATAATTTTCAAACGCTGTGGAAGTATATTACCTTCCAAATTTAATAGTTAAAACGTTTTTCCACATCGACAGTTTTTGATAGTTATAAAAATATCAACATTAACAGTGATGTAGATATCACTACCAATAATTGCAAATAATAGTGCTGTTCTTCTCTAGGACAAGATAACTAAATACTTTGAGGTAAGAGAATACTTTTAAAATAAAAGTATTCACATTCTAAAAGGACACTTTAGCCAAATGTTTTTTTTGTGTGTGTTTCTCTGAAAATTAAGAGAATGCTCTGCATCAAGAAGACAGGAATCTCATGGGTATCTTTAAAATTAAAGAATAAACCAAATAACCTTCTGAATTAAATTCTCTTACCTGGAAGTATTGAGATTAAACAAAATACGTTACCAAAAACATCCAGACTGCTCTACCTTAGAAGGGACATTTTCTCGGCATACAATAGCATGACCCTCTGTTCTTAAGACATGATGGAAATATATGTCTTCATTTGAGGATGTATCACACAGAAAAATGTTAAGGATTCCATCTACATATTCATCCACTACCCCCACTAAAGGCTTCAAACCACACAACTTCTGGAACTGCAAAATAGCTCTGCATGTCCAGTGTTCCTGAAATATAATCAAGATATTAGATTTCAAGTAATAGATTTAAACATGCATTATAGTAACCACATACAAAAATGAATTCTGATGAATGAGACATTTAAGTAGAAAAATAAAACAGTATTAGAATAACATATAGGAATATATTTATGATTTGGGGATGAGAAAAGTGAAAATAAAGGAAAATGATGAAAATGTGATCATGGAAAAAAATGTAATTATATGATGAGAAATCTTCATTTTCAGAAATGGTGAGTTAGGTTATTAGACCACTCCTTCCAGGGAAAACAACTAAAAATTCTAGTAAAATACTTTTTAAAATATATCCAAAAAGCATCAAATAACTGACAAGATAGTAACAAATTATCAGGCCAAAATTGAAGGGAAAGTGGAAACTACTTTTGCTTTAAGGGTACCTGCTAATCCAGGCAAATTTGAACTTTCGTTCTGATAGTCTAACAGGTCAAAGGGGTGGATATCAAAGCCAGGATCCAACCATAGTAGGGAGTTTAAATGAGAACTTTCCTTCATCAAGCTGAGTCCCTATGGGGGTACACTTTCAGGGTAAGAGGGAAAATAAATAAAATAGCCCTCATATGGATTTGCAGCTCAATTTCCACATCAGCAGGGTGGTCCACAAATCCTCAAGCTGTTAATTTAAATTAATATAGTTCCAGACTATATTGTAATACAGTGCCAATATTCCTAGGCACCTGGCAGAAGCAAATGTAAATCCTCTCTGGAGGTAGGCAACCTCAGCCTATATTATTTAACCATTCTTTCTATTATTTCAGAATATTATGGGGGTACAAACATTTTGGTTAAATTGCTTTTGTACCATTTGAGTCAAAGTTATGTGTGCCCCTCCCCCAGACAGTGTGCATTGTACCCATTAGGTGTGAATTTACCCATCCCCTCCTCTGTGCTCCCACCTGCTTGATTTCCAATGAATCTTATTTCCATATGTGCACATAAGTGTTGATCAATTAGTTCCAATTTAATGGTGAGTATATGTGGTGTTCGTTTTTCCATTCTTGTGATACTTCACTTAGAGGAATGGTCTCGTTCCACCCAGGTTAATACAAGAGATACCAGTTCACCACTTTTTTTTTTTTTAATGGCTGAGTAATTAGTACTCCATAATATACATATACCACGTTTTATTAATTCACATGGGCACTTGGGTTGTTTCCATATCTTTACAATTGTGAATTGTCCTACTATTAAAGTGTAGATGTCTTTTTTAATAGAATTGTGCTGCTATAAACATTAAAGTGCAGATGTCTTTTTTTCCTCTAGGTAAATACCCAGTAATGGGATTGCTGGATCCAATGGTAGTTCTACATTTAGTTCTTTGAGGTATCTCTGTATCACTTTCCATAGAGGTTGTACTAGTCTGCAGTCCCACCAACCATGTACAAGTGTTCCTATCTCTTTGCATCTATACCAGCATTTGTTGTTTTGGGACTTTTTGATAAAAGCCATTTTCACTGGAGTTAAGTGATATCTCATTGTGGTTTTGATTTGCATTCCCTTGATGATTAGAGATGTTGAACGCTTTTTCATATGTTTCTTGGCCATTAGTCTATCTTCTTTTGAAAAGTTTTTGATCAAAGACTCAATACATTTCACAATAGCAACAAAGAAAATAAAATACCTAGAAATATATTTAACTAAGGAGGTCAAAAACTTCTACAGGGATAACTATGAAACACTGAGGAAGGAAATAACACAGGACGTAAACAGATGGAAACACATACCATGCTCATGAACTGGCAGAATCAACGTTGTTAAAATGTCTATATTCCCCAAGTGATCTACAGATTCAATGCAATCCCTATTAAAATACCAAAATCATTTTTGCATACCTAGAAAAAATAAGTCTATGCTTTGTATAAACCCAGAGAAGACTCCATATAGCCAAAGCAACGTTAAGCAAAACGAACAAATCAGGAGGCATCAATTACCTGACCTCAAGCTATACTATAAAGCTATTATAACCCAAACAGCCTGGCACTGGCATAAGAACAGAGACATAGACCAAGGGATCAGAACAGAGAACCCAAATATAAAACCAACCTCATATTGCCATCTGATCTTTGACAAAGCAAACAAAAACATACACTGGGGAAAAGAACGCCTATTCAATAAATGGTGCTGGGAAAACTAGATAGCCACATGTAGAAGACTGAAACAGGATCTGCACCTCTCAACATTCACAAAACTCACATAACACTCAACTCACGATGGATAACAGACTTAAACCTAAGGCGTGAAACTGTAAGGATTCTAGAAGAAAATGTTGGAAAAACTCTTATAGACATCAGCCTAGGCAAAGAATCTATGAAGAAGACCCCAAAAGCAACTGCAGCAATAACAAAAATTAAAAAATGGAACCCAATCAAATTAAAAAGCTTCTGTACAGCCAATGAAATATCGCTAGAGTGAATAGACAACCTACAGAATGGGCGAAAATATTTGCATGCTATACATCCAATAAAGGGGTGATAACTAGAATCCATAAAGAACTCAAGAAAATCAGCAAAAAAAAAAAAAAAAAAAGTCAAAAAAAGTCAAACACCCCTATTAAAAAGTGGGCAAAAGACATCAACCATTCTTACAAATAATTTTTCAAAGACCAAAGCAGTATACAGGCAAAGATAAAAAGCATACAAAGAAACAATGAATCACGAGAACAAATAGAAATAACATAACAGGAAAAAACCCCTGAATTTTGGATATTTAAATTTCTAGACAAATTATAAAACTAAACTATGCTAAGGCAAAAAACCCAGCAAAACCAAATAAAATCCAGTTTAGTTTGAAAGCTTCTGCAGCAAGCTACAAAAATTGATCTAGCCAAATTAAGATGTTTTAGAAAGTAAAAATACAATAACCAAAATTAAAAACCTCGTAGGTTAATTCAATAGCATATTAGAGTTACAGAGTAAATTGGAGGTGGAAGGTAATTTGGAAAAAAATTACCCAGAATGCAGCATGGAAATACAAATGTCAAACACAGAAGAGAGGTCAGAAGACATAGAAGAAAAACAGAGAAGTTTTCATATACTCTCAATTATGGTTCCAGAAAAAGAGGCAGAAACGGAGAGAATAAAAATAAGAATATGGGGAATAGGCAATAATTCAAGACCTACTAGCTGGGAATTTGCAGTATTTAATGAAAAGTAACAAATCACAGAAAAAAGAAGTCAAATGAACCATAAAGTAGGATAAAAAAGAATGAATACATATATAAACACATCATACTAAAACTGAAGAACGTGAGTGACAAATAGAAAATCTTAAAAACAACTAGAGACAAAAAGACCATTGCCTTCAAAGGAACATCCATTAGACTGACAGCTGACTTATCAAGAACAATAAGAGAAACCAGAAGCCAGTAATGATACACTAAAGAGACATAGGCTGTCTAAACAGATGAAAAAACTACAACCCAAGTATCTGTTGTCTCCAGGACACACATCTAACCCACAAGGACTCATGTAGACTCAAGGTGAAGGGATGGAAAAGCCATACACCACACAAATGGAAACCAAAAGATAACAGGTATAGCCATTCACATAACAGATAAAATTGACATTAAATCAACAACAGTAAAGAAAAAGATGGTCATTATATAATGGTGAAGGGAGTAATTCAAGAAGAAGACATAACAATCCTAAATACAAATGCACCCAACACAGGAGCTCCAAGATTTATAAAGCAAATTCTATTAGATATAAGCAAAGAGATAAATAGGTGCTTTGTAACTGCCAGGGATTTCAACACCCCACTGACAGAGATGGACAGATCATCAAAGCAGAAAATAAACAAACACTGGACTCAAATAGGACTCTAGAACAAATAAGCCTAACAGACATTTACAGAACATTCTACCCCAAAACTACTGATTCTCATCAGCACATGGAACATTCTCAAGATTGATCATATCATAAGCCACAAAATATGTCTCAACAAATTCAAAAAATCAAATTCATACCATGTATCTTCTCAAACCACAGTGGAATAAAACTAGAAATAAATTGTAAGGGAAACACTCCACACAAAGTCATGGAAAATTAAACAACCTGCTGCTGAATGATTATTGAGTCATTAATGAAATTAAGAAAAAAAAATCAAACCTTGAAATGAACAACAAAAGGGATACAAGCTATCAAAATCTATGGGATTCAGAAAAAGCAGTCCTAAGGGGAAAATTCATAGCCTGCAATGCCTATATCAAAAAGACAAAGATCACAAATTAATAACCTAATGACACATCTCAAAGAACTAGAAAAGGAAGAGCAAACAAAACCCTAAGCAAGCAGAAGTAACAAAGGTCAGACCAGAACTAAACGAAATAGAAAACAAACAAAAAATACAAAGGATCAATGAAACAATTTGATTCTTTGAAAAGATAAACAAAATCAATAGACCTCTTACTAGATTAACCAGAAAGAGAAGAGTAAGGACTCAAATAAGCTCAATCAGAAATGAAAAGGGAGACATTACAACTGATAACCACAAAAACACATATCCATGAATAATACTACGAAAATCTCTACACACAAAAAGTAGAAAATGTAGAGGAAATGGACAAGTTTCTGGAAACACACAACCTCCGAAGTTTGAATCAGGAAGAAATAGAAATCCTGAAGAGACCAATAATGAGCAGTGAGATCAAAACAGTAATATTAATTAAAAAATCTTCCATCAAAACAAAAAAAAACCCTGATCCAGATGGACGCATAGCCAAATTCTACCAGACCTACAAAGAAGAGTTGCTACCCATATTGCAGAAATTATTCCCTAACATCGAGAAGGAGGGAATCTTCCCCAACTGGTTCTAAAAAGCCAGTATATCACTTTGATACCAAAGTCAGGAAAGGACACAACAAAAAAATAAAACTACAGACCAATATTCCTTATATTCATACATGCAAAAATCCTCAACAAGACACTAGCAAACTAAATCCAACAGCACATGAAAAAATAATCCACCAAGACTATTATTGTGATTCACCACACAAACATGCAAAAACAAAGACCATATGATCATCTCAATAGATGCAGAAAAAGCATTCAAAAAAATCCAGCACCCTTTCATGATAAAAACCTGCAACATTATTCTTTCTTCTTTTGAAAAGTTTCTGTTCATGTCCTTTGCCCATTTATTAATGGGGTTGTTTGATTTTTTCCCCTCTTATTATGGGGGTACAAGTATTGTTAGGGATACATATATTGCCCCTGCCACCCCTCCCCCACCCCGCCATGCCAGAGCTTCAAGTGTGTCCAACCCTCAGGTGGTGCGCACCTCACCCATTATGTACATATTCACCTTTCCCCTCCTCCCCCCTCCCACCAGTCCACCACCCGATAAAAGTTTTTTGGTTTTTTTTTTTTTTGACATTTTGGTTACATTGTATATCTTTGCCTCTCCCTAAGGAGGGTTAGAGATAATCCCTTCCCCCTGACAATGTATGTCACATCCCTAAGATGTGGGTCTCCCCCCTCCAATCCTTGGTGAACACTACAACTATTTGAGTATCATAGTTTAAATCAGTCAGTACCAATTTGATGACGAGTAGATGTGTAGCCCATTTTCCAGATCTTGTGTCGCCTCACTTTGGATAACGGGCTTAAGCTTTATCCAGTTCATGTTGATTTTTTTAAGTTCTAGATAGATTCTTGTTATCAGCCCTTTATTGGATGTGTAGAGAGCAAATATTTTCTCCCATTCTGTAGGCTGTCTATTCGCTCTAATGATAGTTTCCTTGGCTGTGCAAAAGCTTTTTAATTTGATTAGATCCCATTTATTTATTTTTGTTGCTGTAGTGATTGCCTTGAGGGTCTTCTTCAAAAATTCTTTGCCTAGGCCAATGTGTGAAAGGGTCTTCCCAACATCTTCTTCTAGAATTCCTAAGGTTTCATGCCTTAGGTTTAAGTCTGTTGTCCATCTTGCATTGATTTTTGTGAGAGATGAGAGGTGAGGATCCAGTTTCATTCTTCTGCCTGTAGCTCTCCAGTTTCCCAGCACCATTAGTAGCTTCCCAGCACCATTTATTGAAAAGAGATTCTTTTCCCAAGTGTATATTTTTCTCTACTTTGTCAAAGATTAGATTACCATATGGGGATGGTTTCACCTCTGGATTCTCAGTCCTGTTCCAAAGGTCTATGTCTCTGTTCTTGTGCCAGTAACATGCTGTTAGTTATTATATCCTTGTAGTACAGCTTGAAGTCTGGTAGACTGATACCTCTCAGTTTGTTCTTTTTACTTAAGGATTGTTTTGGCTATACGAGGTCTTCTCTGGTTCCATACAAAGCATAGAATTATTTTTCTAGATCTGTAAAGAACGATGATGGTACTTTGATAGGGATTGCATTAATTCTGTAGATCACTGTAGGAAGTATTGACATTTTAATGATATTGATTCTACCAATCCATGAGCAAGGTAGATTTTTTCACATAAAAGCAAAAGATATTCTATAATAAAGACATCTGCATCCGAATGTTTATGGCAGCAAAATTCACTATTGCAAGGATGTTAAAACAACTCAAGTGCTCGTCGATTCATGAGTGTATTATTAAAATTTGGTATATGTATACAATGGAATATTACTCAATTATAAGAAACGACAGTGATCTAGGACCTCTTACATTTTCCTGGATTGAGCTTGAGCAAATAATCTGAAGTGAAGTATCACAAGATCAGAACAATAGGCTCCACTTGTACTCGCCATCAAATTGGCACTAGATGATTAACACTGTGGTGCTCACATGGTAGTAATATTCTCCAGGGATTAGGGAGTTGGGGGGGGACAGTAAACTCACAACTAAAGGACATGGTGAGCATTGTAGAGGGGAAGGGCATGCCTCTAACCCTTGCTTGGGTGAGGCAAAGGCATAAAATGTAACCAAAATGTTTGTACCCTCATAATACCCTGAAATAAAAAATAAATAAAATAAAATTTTAAAAAACCTGCAACAAACTAGGCAGAGAAGGAATATATCTCAAAATTATGAAAGCCACATGGCAGACCCACAGCAACATCATACAGAATCAGTAAAAGTTGAAAGCATTCCCGAGCATGAACTGGAAAAAGACAAGGTGCCCACTGTCACCACTTCTCTTCTATTAAATGTAGTACTGAAGTCCTACCCAGAGCTATAAGAGGAAGAAATAAAGTATACCCAAATTGGGAAAAAGGGGTCAAACCATTGCTTTTTGTTGATGATAGGATCCTGTATCTAGAAAATCCCAAAGATTCCACCAAGAGACTCCTTGAATTGATAAATAAATTCAGCTAAATCTCAGGTTACAAAAGCAAAGTACACAAATCAGCAGCATTTCTATATACCAATAATAGTTGAGCTGATAGTTAAATGAAAGACTCAATACCATTCACAATACCTACAAAGAAAATAAAATACTTAGGAATATACTTAACCAAGGAGGTGAAAGATCTCTGTGAGGAGGATTATGAAACACTGACGAAAGAAACTGCAGATGAAAGAGAGGCAAGACAGCAGACGAGAAACACTTCCAGCCAGAGCGTTTCTGCAAGGAGAGATTTTAGATGAAAGTGAAAAAAACAAACAGGCAGACAAACACAGATTGGATAAGAGTCAGAAGGAGAAGGAAGGGTGCCTGAACCTACAGGAGACTCCAAGGGAAGAGGCTGCAGAGCAGAACTGGAAGGAGAAAGACATCAGCAGGGACTAAGCACCAAGAAGCTCAGAGACCAGCGATAAGGGTAGGTGGAATGGTTAAAATTCCCCTCCCTTGCATCTTGGACTGATGGTGGGCTCCTGAGCTGCTGGAGAGACCTGCCAACACCAGCCCACAGACTGCTGCCGCCAGTGAGTAGAGCGTTCCCAGGTCCCTCAGGGCACCTCCCCCACAACAGACCCGAGCTGATCAGCAAGCACCATATTGCTTCATTCTCCCCTTTCCCTGCCCTACCTGCAGCTGCTAAGATAGACAATTTAGCCACCACTCAGAGGCATCCACAGGAAATGGAACCTTTCCTTTTGGTGTCCTGCACTGGACTGAGAGGTGCTAGGACTGTGAGCTTCCTACCTGCTGGCCCTCCCTGGTGTTGCTTGCCTAGTGACTCCAGCAAAGTAAGGAGAACCCCAAGGCAGAGAAACACTGATCCAGCTTGGGCACCCAATGGGTGACTGGGACCAGTATTCTTCTCCCGGGAAGGGTCAGGGATTGATCTCCGGGGCCAAGAGGACAAACCTGCAGGCCAGATCCCATATACCCAAGGTCTCAATCATACTGCCTGGGGGCATAGAAAAGATATTTGTGAACTAGTCTACTGAGGTGTGTGTGCCTTCAGGGGAAGATCAGAGTGGGTCCTAGCTGCAGTGAGCTCGAAGGCCACCCCCGTCCCACAGGAGAGCCAAGATCCCAGCTCAGGCTGTGATCCTGGGCAGGGAACCTCCCAGCCTATATCACAGTCATGGGGAGCTCAGCTGGTCTGAGGTCCTGCCTGCCAGCAGAGCCCTGGGAGAAAACTCAAAATAGGGGAGGGTGGAAGGGAGTGAGCCCTGCTCCAGACTGCAGGTCTCAGGCAGCCGTTCCCTCACATGCAGACTTTCTGGTTGAGTGGGGCCACTTTAGCCCCTCCCTGGCAGTTTGCAGCGAATACACCTTTGACCCCGGCTGAAAGCATATGTGGGGTTTGAGGGCAGGCTCACCCAACTCAGCCCCTGCAGCCTCATTCTCCCACTGGCCCCTGCTGAGGTGGACAGTAAGGACACATCTGGATATCCCAGGGCCCCAACCACCACCTGAGACACTAGAGTGCCACTCCAGAGGGACAACAGATGTTTATAGGACCCAAAACCAAAATTGCAGCTTGCTCTCTCAGCAAGCACCACCTACGGACAGGGAGGTCAATTTTCATGCTCTTTTACTGCATCTACTGACTCTTCATACAGGGTGTGGTTGATTCTCATGCACAAGCACCACCTACTGGCTTAGAGACTAAACTGGGCTTGTCATTACCTAAACAAAAATCCAAAGGTAAGAAGCAACAGCTGTGCAAGATGGGAAGGAATCAGTGAAACTGAAAGGACACCCCCCAAAGGGAACATCAGCTCTCTAGCAATGGATACCAACTCAAATCAGAACACTGAAATGACGGAAGAATAATTTTGAACATGGATTGTAAGAAAACACAATGATATACAAGAGAAAATAGATACCCAACACAGAGAAACCACAAAAAAAATCCAGGACTTGAAAGAAAAATTCACTAAAGAAATAGAAATATTAAAGAAAAATCAAACAGAACTCCTAGAAATAAAGAATTTATTGAAGGAATTATAAAACACAGTGGAAAGCCTCAAATAAGGTAGATCAATCAGAAGAGAGACTCTCAAGGACTGAAGATAACATCTTTCAATTAAATAAGTCAGTCGCAGATAGAGCAGAGAAATAAGAGAAAAGAGCAAAGTCTACATGAAATGTGAGATTATGTGAAGATGTCTAACATAAGAATCACAGGCAACCCTGAGGGTGAAGAAGAAAATACACAGGGTTGGATAAGCTATTTGAGGGTATAATGGAGGAAAATTACCCTGGCCTTGCTAGAAATCTAGATATCCAGGGTACGAGAAGCTCAAAGGACTCCTGGGAGATTCACTGCAAACAGGAAGGTACCATGACACATAGTCATCAGACTGGCCAAAATAAACACAAAAGATGCCCTCCTATGAGCCATAAGGCAAAAGCAGTGTGTAACCTACAAAGGAAAACCCAGCAGACTAACTGCAGACTTCTAAACTGAGATGGTACAAGCCAGAAGAGACTGGGGCTCCATTCTCATTTTTCTCAAACAGAATAATGGCCATCCTAGAATTCTGTATCCTGCAAAACTAAGTTTCTTTCTTCTTTTTTTTATTTCAGCATATTACAGGGGTACAAATGTTTAGGTTACGTATATTGCCCTTGCCCCACCCGAGTCAGAGGTTGAAGCGTGTCCATCCCCCAGATGGTACACAATGTACCCATTAGGTGTGTATATATATACCCATCCCCCCCCTCCTTGCTCCCATCTGCCCAACACCTGATAAATACTACTACTATATGTGCACCTAAGTGTTGATCAGTTAACACCAATTTGATGGTGAGTACCTGTTGTGCTTGTTTTTCCATTTTGCGATCGCTTCACTTAGTAGAATGGGTAAAACTAAGTTTCTTATACGAAGGAGAAATAAAGACCTTTCTCAGAGAAGCAAACACTGAGGGAATTAATCAAGACAAGACCTGCCCTCCAGGAAGTACTTAGAACAGCATTACACACGGATCGGCACAATAGACACTCACCAGTGTAAAATTATCCAAAAGCTAAAGGTCAAAGGCCAGATACCACAATGGCTCAAGAGAGAAGACAAAGCAACAAAGTTAACTCAACAGGATGAACAGAAATATGCCCCACTTATCAATTCTTTCAATAAATGTGAATGGCTTAAACTGCTCAGTAAAGAGACATAGGCTGGCCAAAAGGATAAATATACAGAAACCAAGTATCTACTGTCTTCAAGAAACACATATAACACACTGGATGCATTGAGACTCAAAGGGATGGGATGGAAAACAATATTCCATTTAAATGGAAACCAAAATAAAGCTGGCCTACCATTTCTGATTTCAGATAACTTAGACTTCAAATCAACAAAAGTAATGAAAGACAAAGATGGTCATTATATAATGGTGAAGAGTACAATTCAACAAGAAGACATAACAATTCTAAATATTTATGCTCCTAACTCAGGTACAACCAGATTCATAAAGCAAATCCTACCTGATCTAAACAAAATGATAAACAGCAACACCATAATAGTTGGGGATTTCAACACCCCTCTGACAGAACAGGAGAGATCCTCCAAACAGAAAATAAACAAAGAAACAATAGACTTAACAGAACTCTAGAACAAATGGGCCTGAATGGCATTTACAGAACATTCTACACAAAAATCACTCAATATGTGTTTTTCTCATCAGCTCATGGGACATTCTCTAAGATTGATCATATCCCAGGCCACAAAACATGTCTCACCAAATTTAAAAAAACAGAAATTATACCACACATCTTCTCACACCACAGTGGAATAAAATTAGAAATCAACTCCAGTGGAAACACTCATGTTTAAGCAAACTCATGGAAACTAAAGAACATACTACTCAATGATTATTAGGTTAAAGAGGAAATTAAGATGGAAATTTGTCAAAAGATTCCTTGAACTAAATGATAAAGGAGACACAAGTTATCAATATCTGTGGGACACAGCTAAAGCAGTCCTGAGAGGAAAATTTATATTCATAAATGCCTACATCCAAAAGAAAGAAGGATCACGTATCAACAATCTAATGAATCATCTCAAAGAACTGGAAAAGGATGAGCAAGCCAACCCCAAACCCAGCAGAAGAAAAGAAATAACCAAGATCAGGGCAGAACTAAATGAAATTGATAAAAAAATAAAAACTATATGGAAGATTAATAAAACACAAAGTTGGTTCTTTGAAAAAATAAACAAAATTGACATGCCTCTTGCTATATTAATGAGAAACAGAAAAGAAAGGACTCTAATAAGCTCAATCAGGAATGGAAAAGAAGAAATTACAACTGATACCACACAAATACACAATATCATCTCTGAGTACTATAAAAATCTCTATGCACATATACTTGAAAACATGGAGGAAATGGACAAACTCTTAGAAACATACAGCCTCCCTAGGCTCAACCAGGAAGAAATAGAATTCCTGAACAGAGCAAATCAAGTACTGAAATTGAAGCAGCAATAAAAAAAACCTTCCTAAAAAAAAAAGTCTCAGACCAGATGGTTTCACACCTGAATTTTACCAGACCTACAAAGAAGAACTGGTGCCTATTCTGCAGAAATTATTCCACAACATCAAGAAGGAAGGAATGCTCCCCAACACATTTTATGAAGCCAACATCATCCTGATACCCAAACCAAGAAAGGACACAGCAAAAGAAACTATAGACCGATATCCCTTATAAATACAGATGAAAAATTCTCAACAAAATCCTAGCAAATTGAATTTAGGTGTTTATCAAAAAAAATAATGAAGCCAAGTGGGCTTCATCCCAGAGCAGCAGGGATGGTTCAACGTACGCAAATCTATAAATGTAATTCACCACATAAATAGATGTAAAAACAAAAACCATATGATCCCCTCAATAGACGCAGAAAAAGCATTCAACAAATTCAGCACCCTTTTATGATATGAATGCTTAACAAAATAGGCATCAATGGGACTTACCTCAAAAGCCATATATGACAAACCCATAGCCAACATCATACTGAATGGGGAAAAACTGAAAGTATTCCCTCTCAGAACTGAAACCAAGAAGTTTGCCCTCTATCACCACTTCTATTCAACATAGTGCTGGAAGTCCTAGCCAGAGCAATCAGACAAGAGAAGGAAATCAAGGGTACCCAAATACAGGCAGAAGAGGTCAAACTATTGCTCTTTGCTAACGGTATGATCTTATATCTAGAAAACCCCAAAGATTCTGCCATGAGACTACTAGAATTGATGAACAAATTCAGTGAAGACTCAGATTACAAAATCAATGTATACAAATCAGTAACATTCCTATACACCAACAACAAAGAGAGAACCAAATCAGAGACTCAATAACCTTCATGATAGCAACAAAGAAAATAAAACACCTAGGAATATATTTAAGAAGGTGAAAGACCTCTACAGGGAGAATTACAAAGCAGTGAGGGAGGAAATAGCAGAAGATGTAAACAGGTGGAAAACCATACCATGTTCATCAATTGGCAGAATCAATATTGTTAAAATGTCTATACTACCCAAAGTGATCTACAGATTGAGTGCAATCCTATTAAAATACCAACATCATTTTTCACAGATATAGAAAAAATAATTCTATGCTTCGTATGGAACCAGAAAAGACCCCGTATAGCAAAAGCAATCTTAAACAAAAAGAATAAATTGGGAGGCATCAATTTACTACACTTCAAGCTGTACTACAAGGCTATAGTAACTAACACAGCATGGTACTAGCACAAGAACAGACACATAGGCCAATGGAACAGAACTGAGAGCCCGGATATAAAACATCCTCATATAGCTATCTAATCTTTTAGTTTTTTTTACACCTATTTTGACTCTTTGTTTGTTTTTTTTTTTCCAGCATATTATGAGGTACAAATGTTAAGGCCACGTATATTTCCCTTGCCCCACCCCCAGTAGCCATCTAATCTAATCTTTCACAAAGCAGACAAAAACATACACTGGGGAAAAAAATCCCTCTTCAATAAATAGTGCTTGGAAAATTGGATAGCCATATGTAGAAGACTGAAACAGGACCTGCACCTTTCACCTCTCACAAAAATCAACTCACGATGAATAACAGACTTAAACCTGAGGCATGAGAATTCTAGAAGAAAATGTTGAAAAAACTCTTACAGACATTGGTCTAGGGAACGAATTTATGAAGAAGACCCCAGAGGCAATCACAGCAACAACAAAAATAAATAAATGAGACATGATCAAATTAAAAAGCTTCTGCACAGCAATGGAAATAATCAACAAAGCAAACAGACAACCTACAAAATGGGAGAAAATATTTGCAAACTATACATCTGATAAACGGCTAATATCCAGAATCTACAAAGAATTCAAACAAATCAGCAAGAAAAAAACAACCACCCCCATTAAAAGGTGGGCAAAAAACACGAACAGAAGTTTTCAAATGAAGATAGACAAGTGGCCAACAACCATGTGAAAAATTACTCAACATCACTAATCATCAGGGAAATGCAAATTAAAACCACAATGAGATATCACCTTACCCCTGTTAGAATGGCTTTTATTAGAAAGTCCAAAAACAATAGATGCTGGCATGGATGCAGAGAGAAATGAAGGCTTATACACTGTTGATGGGACTCCAAATTAGTACAACCTCTATGGAAAACATTATGGAGATTTCGCAAAGAACTAAAAGTAGACCTACTGTTTGATCCTGCAACTGGATACCTACCCAAAGGAAAAGAAGTCATTTTATCAAAAAGACACCCACACTTGAATGTTCATCGCAGCACAATTCATAATTGCAAAGATGTGGAATCAACCCAAGTGCCCATCAATGCATGAGTGGATTAACTAAATGTGATGTATGTGTATGTGTATATAAACACATATACATGGATACACACCATGGAGTACTATTCAGCCATAAAAAATGAATTAATGTCTTTTGCAGCAATTTGGATGGAACTGGAGACCATTATCCTAGGCGAAGCGTCTCAACAATGGAAAAACAAATACCACATGTACTCTAATATTTTGGAACTAATTGATGAGCACACATGGGCACAGAAAGAAGTAAAAATCATTGGAAATCAAGAAGGGAGGAGGTGGGGAAAGGTAAAAACCTACCTAACAGGTACAATGAATGCTATTTGGGTGATGGGCACACTTACAGCCCTAACTAAAGCATTAAAAAAGCTGTCTATGTAACAAAAACATTTGTACCCCCTTAATATTTTGAAATTAAAAAAAGATGAGAAAAAAGTATTTATGGTATAATGCTAAGTGAAAAAGCAGAAAATAAAATAATATATTCTGATTACTATTTTATGTAACCCTGAAAATCCTATTAAAAAGCCCTTACTACCAATATCCAATAAAATAAACTAGAAGAAACACAGACCAAATTTCTAAACTGGATATGTTCGAGTGGTAGAATTATAGGTAACATTTTTTTCCTAACCTCGTTACTGTAGTTTTCAGATAAAAACATTTCAAAATTAATAATCCATTTACACGTAAGCAAATGATAAGTTGTTTAGATTGAAAAAATAAATATGGTGTAATAAATGTGTAGGTATGTGTTAGTAAGAGTTCTGAAGGAAAAATATAAAGTTAGGTGCACAACATAACTATAACTGTATAACAAATGTACCTGTGTGGATAAAAATGCCTCCTGTCTGTCCCACTCCAAAGCTCTCCCACAATATTACTAGAGAACTCTCTTAAACACACACATGACTGTGGCAGTTCCCTACTGACATCCTGTAGTTGCTCCCCAGCACCTAAGGGACAATGTTCAGACTTCTGACTGTGGGTCTCCACATTAGGTTGCTGCCTATTTCTTTGGCATTTTTTGCCATGCACCCACTCCAGCTCATCCTATATTCTGTAGCCGAACAGAACTACTTAAAGTTTTTCAAATTTGAGATGTTTCATGCTACTCTCTCTTTGCCTAAAATGCCTTTCCTTCTCTTTGTCCATTTATATTCCTAATCTTCCTTCAAAGTTCCTCTCAGATTGCACCGCTATTATGAAGCCCTCCCTGATTACCTTGGATTGAGACAAGTAGTCTTCCTTTTGTAATTCTACCGTACACAGGAAAAACCTCTATTACAGCAAATTTGACGCAATACAGTTTGTTTCTATGTGTTGATCTTCCACACTATATATAATGATTTCTTTGAGGGCTGGTTCTATGTTATATTTTTGTATCCTGAAAACCCAGAACTGTTCTTGGTACCTATTGAGCCCTCAAATGTTTGCTGATTAAGTGGAAAACAAGCAAACATACCTCTACTGGTCTCACCCAAGCCAAAGAACAAGGGATCGCCTGAGCTGGAAGCTTTGTGTAGCAGCACCTGCAATGGAGAATCAAATATATAAATATTTCATATTTTAAAAACTACATTTTGTGAAATATCTAATCCATTTCTTGATTTTATTTATTCATACAATTTCAGAGTATTTTATTAATCAAATTTAAAAAAATGTCTTATACTTTAAACCAATCTAAGAAATAAAACTATAAAACAATAGTTTTTGAGAACCATGTAATTAACAGTTCGACCTTCCTGCTATATTAAATGCACCTCTTAGCATGACCCAAAGAATCATTTTCTTAATAAGACACTGAAATTTAGTCTCATAGTCCATTCAAATTCACAGTTATATGAAAGATGACACAGGAGATTATAACCCAACTGCAAAACTAAATAACCAGTTGTCAAATATGCACTATGAGAAAGAGGGATGGAAAGGAAGGAAAGATAGAGGGAGGAAGGCAAAAGAAAATGAAGAGAGATTGCCACCTCACAGAGCTTCAACACTGTGATTAAAATTTAGTTAGTCCATTGTTCTTATTATATTCAACTCACTTGAGGAACCTCAGAGAGGACTTCTGAACAGTTCCAGTATTTCCAAAATCTGGGTAGAACACTTCAACTTCCTGTTTCCCAAGGACTCGATGGATAATGACCCGATACCACCACTTATCCTCCGAAATTCTTACACAACAGAGATGTCCCGGTTGGATAAAATATTCGGGCATGACATAGCGATCAGAAACCAGCTGATTAGAATAACAGCGCCTGTGGAGTTCCAAAATACAGAGAAACCCATAGGGGAAGAAAAAATTAAAGATCATTTTCTATTGACATAGTAAGAGCAGGAAAGTCTTGGCAAAATGCAAAGACAAAATCTTGCCTTTTTCAATTTGCTAATGCTTATTAATGTCAATTGTTTTCTCTTTTCTCATCCAAATCCCTTCTCTTCACCAACAAACTTCTTCAAAGAAAAATTTACATCCTCGTTTTCTTATCTCACATTGTCTGCCAAACAGAATGTAATCTGACTTCATTTCCCAGCACTCCTAAAATGGATTAGTTTTAAGACATCAATGACCCGTTAATTTCTAAATCTAATGGTCTCTCTCCTCTGCCTTCAACATACTTGATCTCTGCAGCATTACCCTGTCTTCTTTCAAACTCTTTCCTATTTCGTTTCTAAGATAATTTTCTCCTACTCCTTCCTTGTCAATGATTATTTCTTTATTGGCTCTGTGTTGCTTTAAAAGTTTAGGTTCACTAGGATCTTATTTTTAGGAAGTATGACAATAAGAGCTCAAGAACCAGTAATCTGGGTTCAAATTCTGACTCCATCATTTACTAGCTGTGTGACTTTATCTTTCTGTGCTTCAGTTTCCTTGTTGAGGATGGAACAATAATAAAACCTTAGTTAAAATATTTAGGATAGTGTACAAATATAGTAAGCATTTATAGCTAGTATTAGCTATTTATTATTATTCTTCCTGTACATTCTCTCATCTACTTTCATGTCTTATACCACTACTGATAAAGTCATGATTCCCAATCTCTATCTCTAGAAGACTTTGCATCCCTTCCAGCTTCAAAACTATATTTCCAACTATATTAAAGACGACATGGTAGTTGTCCCTCAAAACGCATTCTCCTCTTTCCTTTTCCCATTATAATAGAATCCCCAAATTTTAACGGGGTCTATGGCCATTCAGATTTACCAGGCTCCCTTGCATCTAGGTGTAGCTACATGAATACTAAGTTCTGGCCAATGGTCTATGAGAAAAAATAAAGTTTAATTATGAAATGGTAAGCTGAATGTGTATTTTACCACCATTTCTTAAAAAGTGTGAAAATTCCAGGTTGTGTCTTTAAAAAAGGCATATATACCAAAACACACTTCTTTTTCCCCTTCCTAGCGGAAGAATGTGGTGGTGAGCCACCCCCAAAACCATGGAGATAGGGACAACACATTATTTGGTGCAAGATTAGGGAACGTCTGTATCCCTAACACCATGGAGCTGCTATATAAGCCTGTATTGCTTATACCTGGACTATTATGGTAAGAAGAAATAAACTTTTATCTTCTTTATGCTACTATGGTTTTGTAACAGTGGCTAAACCTAATCCAAACTAATATTGTTTATTCAACATTGCCAACTGACTACCTCACAAGTCTCCTTAGAGGCATGATGTATAAACTTCTAACTTCTCACCCCAGCTCAAACCTACCCATCTCTAAAGCAAACAGTTTTTATAGTCTCCTCCTCTGTCTTACTCTTCTCAACTCCATTCTTGTCACCTGACAATTTCACTTTCCTAACTTCTCTCCAAATTATCTCTTACTTTCTACTCTCATACTCTCACCAAAACTAGCCTATTCCCTTCACTCCATCCATCTTCTATACCAGTGGTCCCCAACCTTTTTGTCACCAGGGACCGGTTTCCTGGAAAGACAATTTTTCCATGGACTGGGGGTAGAGGGATGGTTTTGGGATGACTCAAGTGCATTACATTTATTGTGCAGTCAGACTTCTCTGCTAATCATCATCTGTCATTTGCAGGCACTCCCCAGTGCTAGCATCACTGCCTCAGCTCCACCTCACATCATCAAGCATTAGGTTCCCGTAAGGAGCTCATTTGCCACAGGGTTCAAGTTCCTATGAGAATCTAATACCACCACTGATGTGACAGGAGGCAGAGCTCAGGCGGTGATATAAGCTATGGGGAGTGGCTGTAAATATAGATGAAGCTTCCCTCAATCGACTGCTGCTTACCTCCTGCTGTGCGGCCCAGTTCCTAACAGGCCACAGACTGTACCAGCCCACAGCCCGGGGATTGGGGACCACAGTTCTATACTACAAGTAGAGTTATCCTTCTAAAATACAAATTGTTGATATCTTTCCTTTCTGAAAACCTTCAGTGGTTTCTCACTGTCTACAGAATAAGTTAAAACTCCTTCCCATAGTATTCAGAATCGGGCTCTTCCCTAGTCTTCCAGTTTTACTTTCAGTCACTGCCCCCAACCTTACCTAGTGCTAACTTCACTTTCCAATTTATTGTTCCCAGAGCAGACTACTCACTCCTTTGTTAATGTTGGCCTTGGTGTTAGTGACAGGACCTGACTATAGCTGCTTACACATTGACTGGCAAATTGTAACTTATTTTTTTTAATTAATAAATCCTATATACTTTATGTTCATACTTTTGTTTGTCTTATGTAAATATACAAGGAGACTTGTTCAACAAAACATTTAAACTCAGAGAAGTTCTTTTATGTACGTGTCTTTCTGTCTATAGATCAGCTGAAAGTTTTTGTCAAGCGACTTTATCCTGTTTAATATTAACCTACAGGTTGCCTTTAGAAGAGCAAATTTTTTTTAATTGCATAGTTAGCAGCCCATATTTTTTTTTCTAACTTGTTTTTAAGGCCCAGCTCAATTATCTCCTTTGTGAAGCTTTCCTCAACCTTACCCAGACAATAACGACTTCCTTCCACAATATCCCACTTATCTTCTACCTTCCCAAAGCTAGTCATGGTGTTCACAAAGGCAAAGGCTGTGTCTTACTTATCATTAAGGTGTTAGTGCCTCAGCAACCCAACACCAAACACACAGTGGTTACAGTATTAATAGTAACAGCAGCCAACATATGAGCTAGACTCTAAGTACTTTAATTTTCACAACTCTAAAGTAGGTACTATTATTGTATTATCCCACTTGGGAGATAAGAAGACTAGGCCCACAGAAATAAAGTAGCTTTAAGGTCACAGAGCCAGTGAGTGTGCGTTAAAACATATACAAAAATCACATGGGCATACTAGAATATAATATATGATGATATTTTTACTAAATGATTACATGACTTATTAGTATATTATGTCAGGTGTTCTGGGGTGGGAGATGAGTATGTAATGTTGTAAAAAAAAGAAAAAAAAACAAGGAATATTTTTGGAGATAAAAAATGAAATAAATCATTCTTATATGTGACACCAATATAAAAACCAGACATTGTTGTTCATGAGTAAATCTAAAGTGATTGAAAATGTCCACATTTAACATGCTGTTTCCTAACAAAGGACACAGTTTTTAGTAGAGAAACAGATAATTTAGTGCAATAGTTCTCAAAGTATAGTCCATGAATCCCTGGGTTCTGATACCTTTTCAGCACATTCACAAGATTAAAACTATCTTCATAAAAAATACTAAAGTATCTGCCCTTTTCACTGTGTTGATAATTGCATTGCTGGCATAAAAGCAACAGTGAGTAAATCTCCAGGTGTCTTAGCAAAATCAAAGCAGTGGTACCAAACTTCACTTATTTGTAGTCATGTATTTGTCACTGCCATACATTTACATTAAAAAAGAAAAAACCAGCCAGTTTCACTTAAAAATATCCTTAATAAAGCAGTAACATTTAGTAAGGTTATTACATTTCAACTACTGAGTGATAGTCTTTTCAATACTCTGTGATAAAAAGCAGAACTATACATAAAGCACTTCCCAAGTTATCTCAAGGAAAAATGTGTGAGTTGTGAACTGAACTAGCTGCTTTTTTTTTATGGAACATGATTTTTACTTAGTAGATGAACTAGCCATTTTTTTTCACCATATATCATCTTTGCTTGAAAGAACCACTAGCAAACTATGTTTAATCAGACTCAGATATCTGACACACATTTTTTCAAAAATGAAGTGTGCCTATCATTTCAAGGAAAATAACTTACAGTAAAGGTCATCAATGATAAAATTCAAACTTTCAAATAAAAGTTAGGATTTGGGAAATGCTGCATCTACTACCATGAGCCTGACAGCTTTCCAATGCTTAATACTTCTCTGATGAGATCAGTGGTAATATTAATGAATGTGATTTTTAAAAAATATTGCAAGATGAAATGTGTCAACATTTGAAGGATCTGCATAACTCAGTGAACTAGTTATTTTCTAAATCACCAATACATGATGTTATAAAGTTATATGTGGGTAAAAGATCCATTCAGGGCTGTTTTCGTTCGAGTCTATGCTTCAAAGAGCCCTACGCTTACTTTAATGCCCTGCTACTGCTATCTTGAAATTCTTAATTTTTAAACAAGGAGCCCTGCATTTTAATTTGGCACCAGGGTCTACAATTATATAACCAGTCTTGGATACATTCAAAGTAGACCAATAGATTTCAATATAATAGAGTATAAAAAGTTCAAATTCTGCATTGCAACTGATCTTTAAGAAACTACCATTTGTCAAGTTTTGGCATAATATCAAAAACGATATCCGCAATTTTCTGAAAAGGCCATTAAAATACTCTTTTTCCCAAACTACATATCAGTGTGAGGCCAGATGTTTTCATATACTTCAACCAAAACAACATAGCTCAACAGATTCAATGCAGAAGCAAATCTTAAAATCCAACTTTCTTCTATTAAGCCAGATATTAAAGAGATCTGTTAAAATATAAAACGATGTAACTCTTTCTAAATTTTTTTTGGAAAATAGTTATTTTTAATAAAATGTTATTCATATTACACATGGGTTTTTAAAGTTTGCAGTTTTAATTTCTATATAAATATTGATAAACAAAGGCTCTCTGGGGTCCCTTATTTTTTTTTTTTTTTGAGACAGGGTCTCACTCTGTTGCCCAAGCTAGAGTGAAGTGGTATCATCATAGCTCACTGCAACTTCAAACTCCTGGGTTCAAGTGATCCTCCTGCCTCAACCTCTCTAGCAGCTGGGACTACAGGTATGCACCACCAAGCCTAGCTGATTTTTCTATTTTTTTGTAGAGATGGGGGTCTCACTATGTTGCTCAGGCTAGTCTTGAACTCCTGACTTCAAGTGATCCTCCTACCCTGGCCTCCCAAAGTAGTAGGATTACAGGCATAAGGCAACACATCCAGTGTGTTCTTAACTTTTTCAGAGTCCTAAGACCAAATGTCTAAGAACTGCTGATTAAGAGTAAGATACATGGGCTGGGCAAGGTGGCTCACGCCTGTAATCCTAGCACTCTGGGAGGCTGAGGCAGGTAGATCATTTGAGCTCAGGAGTTCGAGACCAGCTTGAGCAAGAGCAGGACCCCGTCTCTACTAAAAATAGAAAGAAAATTAGCTGGACAACTAAAAAATACATAGAAAAAATTAGCCGGGCATGGTGGCGCATGCCTATAATCCCAGCTACTCGGGAGGCTGAGACAGAAGGATTACTCGAGCCCAGGAGTTTGAGGTTGCTTTGAGTTAGGCTGACGCCGCGGCACTCTAGCCCAGGCAATAGAGTGAGACTCTACCCTAAAAAAAAAAAAGAGTAAGATACATGAAAGATACATGAAAAAACAGACTCCTACCGCATTTCAATCATCATGTCTTCAAGTAACTCTGATGAATCCCTGCTATAGATACGGATGTAGAATTGACTAGGAGAGATGATATATTCCACAAAGACCCCTACAAGGGTACTGGTATCTAATGGTGGGAGTCTGCATAATTTCTTGTCCCGTACAGCATCTGGTGGGATATCATGGTTTGCCATCGGCAGGTTGAGCTGTGATTTGTTTATTTCTAGTTGCTACAAGTTAAAAAAAAAAAAATCAAAGAAACCATCATAAATCTCTGGGAAACATTTCAAACCCTATGACAATGTTTCTCAAAGTATATTTCATGAATCACCTTTTTCAGAATCACCTGGAAAATTATAAAACATAGATTCTTGGGCTCTAGCTCAGACTTAGTGATTCAGAATACCTGAAAATGGGGCCCACAATTATGCATTTAAAAAAAATCCCCCAAGTGACTCTTACCTATGTTAAAATAAGAAAACTACTGCCTTGAGATATTAGGTAAAGAGTTTAAAAGTATGTTACTTTTTACAGTTTACTAAAACTATACTATACAAAATTGAAAATATGATACTTTAAAAATATTCAGGCTAAACTAAGGTAGGTTCTCATCCTACCCAACCATATCAACTGTCAAAGGTAACTTTAAGGAACAGGTTAAATTTCAGATTAGTATTCCTACCAAAAATAGAGTTTCTCAAATATTTTCATTCTAAAATATATTATTTGCCTTCCTATTGTCCTAGAGAAAATATAGCAGGCTCTCCAAACAAAATTTTTTCCTTCCATAAAAGCAGCCAGGTGTAGAGGGTAGAAAGAAAGAGGAATAAGCAATTGATTCCTTGGTAACAGCAAAATAAGTAATGAGAGATGAGAACACAAAAAGGGAGAACTGTGTGTGGAGATATAATAAAAGAGAAAAAAATAAACATACCCTATACTTGAGGATGGGTGTAGAGGCAATTTGCCATGGTTGTGGAGGCACAGAGCCAAAACAGAGCTCCCCTGTTCTTCCCCCTAAAGCCCCTGAGGCTTTTCAAAACTACACTTTGAAACACAAGGATAGAGAATCAGCAATGTCATCATGAGAGAACTATCAAACTTCAAAACCATCTGAAAACTTTAAAATCGGCCTTGAGGGAAAAAGCTAGTTACATAAAATATTCAAAATAAGAAGAAATGCTATATAAGGTAACTCCAAAGATCTGATGTCTTCCAAGAAATGATAAATCTAGAAATAAGACTTTTCTAAAAAGAATTTTGGTTTAAGGAAATATTCATTCAATTACTTTCCATAATGCTGAATCTCCAGTACGGAAAGTCTTTAAACTTCACTTACCAGCTGTAAAGGCTTCACCACCAGATTAGGCTTCTTGCAAATCTTCTGTTGTGGCTCTTTATGGTTTTTTGAAGGGAAATCCCATGAAGTCTCCTTGATAGCAGCAGTAGACAGTGAATTTCTAGGGGGACTGGAGACATAAGCTTTGGCTTCTATTTTCTTATCTGATTGAACTAAACACAAATTTCTGACTGATGAAACAGCTCCATCTGAAATGTCCAATAGAATAGCCTATGCATATTTGTTAAAATAATTGTTCAAATGTTAATAAGCACCTTCTTTATGCCAGGCACTGGGGAGATAATGACAAATGAGAGATAATGAACCTATTCCTACAGACCTTTCAATGTGGAGAGAGAGTAGGGAAGTCCCAGATAGAAACAAACTCTAAATTATTTGTGGTAAGGAGAGGAGGGCGTGTAGTCTGTAAGCCTTCTTAAACTTTGGTAAAATACTTTACTTTTTCAATATCATGATTTCAGTTTATTTCTTTTTCAAATTAAGCAGTGAACATTCATTTTGCTTAACATACAATGCACATGACTACTTAATATTCCATTAAATGATTCTTTAATTTTCAGGAACTTCCCAAATCAATCACATTTTGTTCAAACTTACACGTGTATGATGACTACAAGAGGATGGCACAGTAGAACAGATTCTAAATAGACTTACAACCATAGTGGCTCCTAAAGAAATAAAGTCATATGTATACAAAGATGTAGGCACAGAAATATTTATCACTGTATTTTTTATAATGATGAAAACTGGAATTAATCTAAATGTTCCCTTATTTATCTAAAAATACTTCTTTATCTAAATAAATTATAATTACAGGAAATGTATGTAGTTTAAAATATAAACTTGTACATACTAATATACAAAAATATCCACAATATATAAAATATAGAAACATGATGTACACAGTACAGAAATCCCTGACTTAAGATAGTGACTTAATGTAGGTGTGAAAGTGATATGCATTCAATAGAAATCACACTTCAAGTACCTACACAGCCACTCAGTTTTTCACTTTCATTACAATATTCAATGAAGTACATGAGCTAGTCAGCTATTATAAAATAGGCTTTGTATTAGATGATTTTGCCTAACCACAGGCTAACGTGTGTGTTCTAAGCACTTTCACAGTAGGTTAGGCTAAGCTATGATGTTCTGTTAAGTGTATTAAACGCATTTTCTATTTTCAATCAGTTTATTGCAACATAAACCCATTGTAAGTTGAGGAGCATCTATATTTATTATATACTACTGTTTTTTTGTAGGAAAAATTATACATGTGATGATTAACTATATTAGGTCCACTAAAACTATTAACACTAGTTATCTCTGTATTGTTGGAATTGTTTAAATGGCATATATTGCTTTTGTGATTTAAAAAGAAAACTGAGCTGTCTTTTATATACATCAAAAAAAGTCTGGCAGGTTATATAAACATTCTAGGAGCATTGTTTCTGGGGGTGGGCGGTAAAATGATGGGAAATGTTCACTTTCTACTCATCTGTGCTGTTTATATATTTTTAGAATGAACATGAGTTATTTTAATAATCAGAAAACTGATCAACACTTAAGTGCATATATAGTTGTAACATTCATTAGGTGTCAAGCAGATGGGAGTAGGGAGGATGGGATGGGTATATACATACTTAATGGGTGTGGTGCACACCATCTTGGGGATAGACACATTTGGAGCTCTGACTCAAGTGGGGCAAAGGCAATATATGCAACTTAAATATTTGTATCCCTATAATATGCTGATATAAAAAACTCTTTCAAAAAGTGGGTAAAAAGAAAACAATTGGAATTTTCTTTTCTTCTTTTATTTTATTTCAGCATATTCTGGGGATACAAATGTTAAGGTTACGCACATTGCCCTTGCCCCACTTCCTCCCTCGAGTCAGAGCTTCAAGTGTGTCCATCCTCCAGATGGTGGATTTGGAAGAATCTACTGTGGGATATTGATTTATTTAGAATTCTTGAAGCTCCCAGACAAAAGTGGAGTCTGCTTTGACTCACAATCTCTTTTCCCAAGCCTCCACCAACTGCTCACAATGAAGACTGAGGACACAAAGACCTACAAGAGTGGTGTTCATTGGTGTGTATGCATGTAGGTGGAACTGCCACTGGTAGACAGGCAGGAAACTTTGCCTATTTCCCTGGACTTTTACCCCAAACACAAACCATATGCCACAGGAGGAAGGGGAGGAAACCCTATAGCTCTCAGTATCCAGGCAAAGTCTCAGTGCTTCTAGAAGAATTATAGAAACAAATTTCATCTGCCTTTGGGAAAAAAGAGTAGGAAATCCTTTCAAATACAGGAAATCAGCTACCACTGGAGAAGGGGCAGGAAACTCTTCTATCCAATAAAGCTGCCAAATATAAGACAGAGATTGACTGCTACCCAGAGGAGGAGGAGGAGGAACACTATGAAATCCCCATCTCTGAGACCCACATGCTCAGTGTCTAAGATTGAGGGTGGAAATGAAGAACTGATTACCTCCTTGGCCAACAGCACATGCTTTTCCTTGACTAATGAGCAGCCACAGTCTACTGGTGAGGGAATGTAACCATGTGGAGAGAAACCACTCTGTTGCACAGGCATACAAGGCTTGCTGAAAGCTAGAGGTGGAACAGAAACACTAAGAAAAGACTTCCAGCAGTCCAAGGAACACATTAAGCACAAGGTGGTGACTGATTACTGGAAGAAAGAGTCAGTTCCTTAAGGCATATGTGTACACTGAAGGTAACTATAGCAACAACAAAACCTAAATGCAGCTCAACTACTGACCAGATTGACTCAACAGTATACACTAACAGCCTGACAAAAGAAGTGGCACACACATTTCTAGGCATAAATACTATTACCTATTTAATAGTAGAATAAAAATGCAAGTTAAAACCATAATTAGATATCACTATATATCTACTAGAATGGCTATAAAGTAAAGGCCTGGCAATGCAAATACTGGTGAGGATACAAAGTGAGAAGATCTCTCATAGATTGCTGGTGGCGATGCAGAATGGTACAACCATTGTGTGACACAGTTTGACATTTTCTTATGTTGTTAAATATAGCTTTACCACATGACCTTGTAGCAATTCCCCTCCCAGTTAAGGAAAATAAAAACTTGTGTTTACATGAAAACCTCTATATTAATTGTTAGAATAACTGTATTCATAATCACCAAAAACTGAAAGCAACCAATATGTCCATCAATTAGGGAAAGGAAAAGAACATGTGGTATATTCATACAATAGAAAAATACTCTACATTGAAAGTGATGAATTATTCATGCACTTAACTACACAGATAATCTGAAAACATTGTGCTACATGAAAGGAGTCAAACACAAAGACTGCATACTGTATTATTCCATGAATATAAAATTATAAAAAAGGTAAAACAAGATCAGTGATATCAGCAAAATGGCAGAGTAGGAGTTCTCATGCTTCACTCCACTTTACAGAAATCCATCTAGAATCTATCTGTAGGCAAGAATACCATGATGAATATCAGAGCTTGGGGGTCAGGCTTAGACACTTTCTTGTATGCAGAACTGATAAATGATTGAACAGTACGAGGAATGGTTCTTTTTGATCATGCTGCCCCTCCCCTAAGCCAGCACAGCACCACACACAGAAATTTCTCCTGGACCTATGGTTTATATAGTACAGTGGGATAAGTGAGTTGCAGATGTATATTCAGATTCCCTACCATTCTGGGACCCTTTGAAGGAGGGTTATTCTTGTCTCATTTGTCTCATCCCATGAGAAACATTGGGAATACCAGTAGGGTTGGACTATCTTTAGGGGGTCATATAGAAATAAAGAATGAGGGTGAAGCTCACAACAACCAATGTGCAGATCTTAGTGGTTGTTATGCATTTTGTCCAACAGAGGCACAACACCAGAGAAACTAACCAATAGCATCATGGTGGAGAAAACATGGTCATCTGGTCTTCTAGGCTTGAATACCTAACCAGCTTCCCAATACATCCCAGGTGCAGTTGTTAAGTCTTCCTCAAGTCAAGAGGCAACTATATTCCAGTGATTACTCACAGAGAGAACATCTGGACCTCAGCCAACCCTAGTGGTGGAGAGGTAATTCAACTAAATTCTGGTACTCACATTACATCTTCCCCAGATTGGGGCACAACTGCAGGTAAGTCATCACTTATGGAGGGAACATCTGGTCCTACCCAATCTTAGCAGTGGAGAGGTAATCCACCTAAGTTCCAGTGTTCACACTGTCTTTCTAAGAGTGGGAAGCTACTGCAGGTCAACAATTGCCCACAGATGAAGTATCTGGCCTCACTCAACCCCAACTGCAGAGTGGTGTCTCCACCAAACCTCAGTGACTTGCTTAAGCCTACCCTAAGCTGAGAGGTAAGCCCAAGTCCACACAGATCTATGCAGTATAGTCTCTGTGCATGTCCACCCAATGTGATAACCCCAGGGACTTCAACTAGCCTTGAAGCCCATTATACAAACCTGCTCAACTGCAGATTCCAAACACCAGCACTGCTCAGCCAGGGAAAACAACCTTCAACACTGTCTGATTAGAGACAATTGCAGAGTACAGCTAATATCCTCACCATATGGCAGAGTTCAGCCAATTGTCTCACCAGACCACAGACCACAGCCAGCAACACTGTTTGACCTCAGACACAATAAGTGATCCAGCCCAGCAAGAGAACCTGACACCAAGGTCTGCCAGTTTGGTGTTGCGACTAGCCAGCCCAGCCAGAATCCCAAGCTAGACTAAATGATAAAGATATGTCACCCCCAAATAACACCTGAAATGGCTGGAAGAGTTGGCTACCTCCTCAAATGCACAGGTTTCAACATAAGGACACAAAGATTATGAAAAAAAATAAATAAAACAGGAAAATGTGACACCACCAATGGAAACCAATAAGTCTCCAGTAATGGTCCCAGACAAAATGGAAATCTATTAGATGATTCACAAAGAATTCAGAAAAATCTACCTAAAGAATTTCAGGGAACTCTAAGAAAATACAGATGGAAAATTAAATAAAATTAGAAAACAATTCACAAATAAAATTAGAAGTTTGACAACAAAGTAGAAACAATAAAAATAATTAGAGATAAAGAATATAATAACTGAAATGGAAAATTCAGTGGAAAGTTTGAACAGCAGACTTTATCAATCAGAAGAATCAGTGAGCTTGAAAACAGGATAATTGAAATTGTTCAATCAGGGGAGCAAAAAGAAAAAGAGAATGAAGAATGCCTATGGGAATTATGGGACACCATCAAACAAACAAGGATAGGAAGAGTTACTGAAGGAAAAGAGAGAGAAAAAGGCCTAGACAGCATTTTTAAGGAAATAATATTTGAAAATTTCTCAAAACTGGGGAAAGATGGCAGCATCTAGATACAGGAAGCTCAGAGGTCACCAGTAAAATTCAATCCAAAGAGGAATTCACCAATATACATCCTAATCAAAGTATCAAAAATCAAAGACAAAGAAATAATACTGAAAGAATCAAGAGATAAGAAACACATCATATCATAGGGTCCCCAATATGACTTTCAGTAGATTTCTCAGGAGAAGCCCTGTAGGTCAGGGGAGAGTGGGGTGATATATTCAAAGTGCTAAAGGGGAAAAAATAACCTGCCAAGTAAGAATATTTTATTCACAAAATTGTCCAGTAGAAATGAGGGAAAAATAAAACATTTCCAGACACACAAAAGATAAGGGAGTTCATCACCACCAGGCCTGCTGTACGGGAATTGCTAATGGGAGTTCTCTAAGATGAAATGAAAGACTTCTAATTAGTAACAAAAAGCATATGGAAGTTACACACACACACACACACACACACACACAACTCAACAGATTGAGTAATACATCCTCAGATTCAAAATTCTCTAATTCCGTGAGAGTGGTGTGTAAAGCAATCTTATTCTCACTAGGAGAGTTAAAAGACAAAACCATTTAAAAGAACTATAGCTACAATAGATTTTTAAAATGTACAAATTACAAAAACAAGTATAAATTTTGACATCAAAATCATAAAAGGTGTGTGTAGGGGTGAAAATATAGAGATTTTGTATACAATTAATGGAAAGTTATTATCAGTTTAAAGTGGCCTATTATAAAAATAAGATATTTTATGTAAATAAAATATGGTAACCACAAAGCAAAAACCTATTATAGTTGCACAGAACATAAAAAGAAACTATTCCCAGCCTACCACCACAGAAAACCCTCAAACCATGGGAATACAGCAGGAGAGGTAGAAAGAAACAAGGGATACACCAAACAATCAAAAAACAAATTTCAAAATGACAGTAGCAAGTCCTTACCTATCAATAATTATGTTAAATGTAAATGAATGAAATTCTTCAATAAAAAAATCATAGAGTAGCTGAATGGGTTAAAAAACAAACAAACACCAACAACAACATAAACCAGATCCAACCATATGCTGTCTACTCACTTTTGTAGTAAGGACACAAATAGACTGAAAGTGATGGGATAGAAAATGATATTCCAACCAAATGTAAACAAAAAGAGAGCAGGGGTAGCTATACTTATATAAGGCAAAACAGACATTAAGTCAAAAAACTACAGAAAGAGGCAAAGAAGGTCATTGCATAATGATAAAGGAGCTAATTCACCAAGAAGACATAGCATTTTTAGATATATATGTGTCCAACATTGAAGCACATATATACATACAGTGGTTATTTGGTGAACTGAAGGGAGGGGTAGACTGTAACACTGTAATAATGGTGGACCACAGTACTCCAGTTTCAATCATTGTCACATCATCTAGGCAGAACAGTAAAAATGAAACATAAAATTTTAATTACATGTTAGACTAAATGGAGCTAACACATACAGAACATTCCATCCAACAATAGCTGAATACACATTCTTCTCAAGTACTCATGAAACATTCTCCAGGATAGATCCTATGTTAGGCCACAAAGCTAATCTAAACAAATTTCAGAAGATTGAAATAATATCAACTATTTTTTCAGATCATGATGACATGAAACCTAAAATGAAAACTGGGAGGATTCTTGGAAAATATACAAGTATGTGGAAAATAAACAACATGCTACTAAACAAACAATTGGTCACAGAAGAAATCAAAAAAGAAAACAAAAAATAACTAGAGACAAGTGAAAATGGAAACATAATACATTAATATTAAAACTTATGGAATGCAGCAAAAGCAGTCCTAATAGGAAAATTTATTGCAATAAAAGCCTATAGCAAGAAAGAAGAAAAATTACACATAAACACTTTAATGTTATATCTCAAAGTTTTAGAAAAAAAGAAAAAACATAAGGGCTAAGTTAGCAGAAGGAAGGAAATGACAAAGATCAGAGCAGAAATAAATGAAATAGAGACTAAAGAAATAATTTAAAAAATCAGAAAACTAAGAGTTGTTTTTTTTTTTAAAAAAAAGGTAAACAAAATAGGCAATCAATTAGCTATACTATAGAAAAAATAGAGAATATTTAAGTAAGATCAGAAATGAAAGAGGAGACATTACAACTGAAGCCACTGAAATACAAAGGATCATAAGAAGCTACTATGAAGAATGATATGCCAACAAATGGGATAACCTAGAAAAAATGGATGAATTTCTAGACTCATAAAACCTACTAACAGTGAATTATGAAGAAATAGATAATCTGAACAGATCAATATTGAGTAAGAAGATTAAATATGCAATAAAAATATCTCCTATCAAAGAATAATACAGGATCGGACAGTTTCGGTGCTGGATTCTACGAAACATTTAAAGAAGAATTAATACCAATTTTTCTAAAACTCTTTAAAGAAATGGGAGTACAGGGAATACTTGCAAACTCATATTAGGAGGTTAACATTATTCTGATATCAAAACCAAACAAGAACACTACAAGAAAGGAAAATTTGTGTAACATGCCATTATGATTTTACTGAGACCATTTGTATAGTGGCAAATAATGGCACTGTACCTGACTCTGAACTTTTGTTCAGAAAAGCATAATATAAATCTAACACTTAAATAAACGTCATGCTTAATGTGTCAGAAACCTCTCCAGGTCAAATTTGATAGCAAAGATTGGCAGAACACTTACCATCCACAGACTATGTACCTCTGTCATATAAGCAATGTTCAAAACTACTCAAGATTATTGGTCTACAATAACGATTTCCATATGAATCCATGTAGAAATGTGAACAGCACTGAATCTATTAGAATGGAAATCTAATCATAGAGAAGCAGTTTTCTAAAGCATAAAAGTGTGACCTTAATTTAGAATAAGCAAATACTCTAAGTGTCTAGAGCACATTCTTTGTCTCTTTTGTCTATGAGGGAGAAGTATGTTTGCAAGTTAGCTGAAAAATGGGAAACTTTCATTTAAATCAATTACTACTTATTAATAAAAATGGTTCTATGAACAAGAGATCAAATGTTTGTTTTTGTGGTGTAAATGATGCAGACTAAATTTGAAATAGATTAAGTAGGAATGCCTGAGTATTTCAATAGAATTATATGTACATACATATCTATTTAAAGAAAACCCAACTGTTCTGAAGATAAAAACATGTAGTTCACAAAATCCATAAAGAGCACATAATTTCCTCAAAATTACCTTTCTTCAGACACTGTAAAGCATTGTTAAGTCAGACTCTTTAGAGGGATGGCCAGTCTGAATTAGTGAAAAGTCTTTAGTATTTATTTAGAATTTATTTATATATATTTTATTGCTCTAATTTAAATAATAATCAATAAAGGTTAGTCTAAGAGTATTTAATGAGCTTCTTAAAATTAATAGATAAGGATAATTTGTAACTGACTCATATTTTTTAATTCAAGTTGATTTTGCTAATATCCCTGAAAGAATTTCTTCCTCTAAACAGTTTACTATCCCTTAACATTTTTCTTTAGCACTGTGAATAAGTTTGCCAAACCTTTTCTGCCAGATAACACAAGAGGAGTTATTAATAAGTTCACAATTTCTTAAATTATTATAAGATTCAATAATTAAGTTTGAGTTATTTTCTGAAAAATTGCCTTTATAATATTTTGATTACATGCAAGCCAAAACTTCACAAGGGTAGACAAACAATGAAAAATAACTAGATATAGAGAAAAATTGTATTTTATTTTCTCTAGACAATACTGATATAACTGGTTGATTTGATCAAACTAGGATATTTTGTTAAAACAAAACAAACACAAAATGTCAGGTTGTTTGACAGAATTAACTCATCACTTTTTCTTCTTTCAAACTGGCTTATCCCATACTCTTAGAGTACTCAAAATGCATTTGGTTTCTGAAATACACAAATATATATATATATAATATATATTATATATAATATAAATATATATTCATTTGAACCAAGGTTGGTTGTTTGTTTGTTTTTTTCATGTGGTTATGTGGTTCTCGTTAAAGAGATGCTTTTAATGCTCAGATTATTTTTCAGTTCTCAAGAAATTATTGAGGTCATTCTATGTGTTAAAGATAACTTTTTCTAGCACTATCAAGGTATAATTGACAAAATTTGTATATATTTAATATATAAAGTGTGAAGATTTGATATATGTATATGTTGAAAAATGATTACCACAGTTGAGTTCATTACAACATCCATCACTTCACATAGTAAACTTTTGTGTATTTGTGTGGTGAGAACATTTAAGGTCTACTCTCTTAGCAAATCTCAAGTATACAATGAAATATTATTGACTATAATCATCATGCTATACATTGGATCTCCAGAACTTACTCATCTTATAACTATTAAAAAAGTTTGTACCCTTTGACTAATGTCTCCCTAGGTTCCCCACCCCACAGCCACTGCCAATCACCATTCTATTCTCTGTTACCATGAGTTTGCCGTTTTAGGTTCTACATATGAAATCATACAGTATTTGTGTTTCTCTGTCTGACTTATTTCACTTACAATAATGCCCTCAGGATTCATCCATGTTGTTGCAAATGGCAGAATTTTCTTTTCTACGGCTGAATGATATTTCATTATCACATTTCTTCATCCATTTATCCATGGATAGACACTTAGGCTATTTCCTTATCTTGGCTATTCTGAATAATGCTGCAACGAATATGGGGGTACAGATATCTCTTTGAGATAGTCCTTTCCAGCAGATATATACCCCAAATTGGGATTTCTAGATTATATGGTAGTTCTATTTTCAATTTTTTGAGGAATCTCCATACTGTTTTCTCAAAATGGTTATACCAATTTATATTCCTACCAACAGTATGCAAGGGTTCCCTTTTCTTTATACCTTCACTGACACTTCTAATCTCTTGTCTTTTTGGTGATAATCATCTTAACACTTGTGAGGTGATATCTCTTTGTGGTTTTAATTTTCATTTCCATGATTATTAGTGATGTTGTATAGCATTTCATACATCTATTAGCCGTATGTAGATATTTTTTGGAAAAATATCTTTCCATGGTCTTTCCCCATTATTTATTAATTTAGCTATTATTTTTTATTTCAGCATATTATGGGGTGCAAATTTTAAGGATTCAAATAATGCCCTTGCACCCCGTACCCCCACAAGTCTGAGGTTCAAGCATGACCATTCCCAAGACGGTGTACATTTCACTTATTATGTATGCATATACCCGCCCCCACCGCCCCCCTCCCACTGCCCAATACGCATTTAATGTAATTCCTATGTGTCCATTTAGGTGATGATCATTTAATACCAATTTGCTGGTGAGTATATGTAGTGCTTGCTTTTCCATTCTTGGGATACTTCACTTAGTAGTATGGGTTCCAGCTCTATCCAGGAAAGTACAGGTTGTGCTATATCAACATTGTTGCTTAGAGCGGAATAGTACTCCATGGTATACATATACTACATTTTATTAATCCACTCATGTATTGATGGGCACCTGGGTTGTTTCCACACCTTTGCAAATGTGAATTTTTCTGCTATAAACATTCAAATGCAGGTGTCTTTTTTTGTAGAGTGTCATTGGATCTTTTGGGTAGATATCCAGTAATGGGATTGCTGGATCAAATGGTAGATCTACTTGTATCGCTTTAAGGTATCTCCATATTGCTTTCCACAGAGGTTGAAATATTTTGCAGTCCCGCCAGCAGTGTAGAAGTGTTCCTATCTCTCTGCATCCATGCCAACATTTATTGTTTTGGGACTTTTTGATAAAGGCCAATCATACTGGAGATAAGTGATATCTCATTGTGATTTTAATTTGCATTTCTCTAATGATTACAGATGTTGAGCATTTTTTTCATATGTTTGTTAGCCATTATTCTATCTTCTTTAGCAAAGTTTCTGTTCATGTCCTTAGCCCACTTTTTGATAGGTTTGTTTGATTATTTCTTGCTGTTTTTCATGAGTTCTAAGTAGATTCTAGTTATCAGCCCCTTATCAGATGTGTAGGATGCAAAAATATTCTCCCATTCTGTAGGTTGTCTGTTTGTTTTAATGACTGTTTCTTTTTCTGTGCAGAGCCTTTTTAGTTTGATCAGGTGCCATACATTTATTTTTGTTGCTGCTGTGATTGCCTTTGGGGTCTTCTTCACAAAATTCTTTGCCTAGGCCAATGTCTAGGAGAGTGTTTTCAACATTTTCCTCTAGAATTCTAATAGTTTCATACCTTAGATTTAAGTCTGTTACCCAGCATGAGTTGATTTTTGTGAGAGATAAAAGTTGTGGATCCTGCTTCACCTTTACACAAGTGGCTATCCAGTTTTCCCAGCACCATTTATTGAATAAGGATTTTTTTCCCCAGTGGATGTTTTTGTCTGTTCGTCGAAGATTAGATGGGTATATGAAGGTGGTTTTATATAAGGGATCTCAGTTCTGTTCCAATGGTCAATAATCCTATTTTTCTGCCAATACCAAATTCATTTATACACTATAACTTTGTAGTATAGTTTGAAATCTGGCATACTGATACCTTCGATTTTGTTTCT
>CAUYPO010127991.1:0-19421 GCA_963574435.1 Cheirogaleus major
TTTTAAACAGTCAGTACCAATTTGATGGCGAGTAGATGTGGAGCCCTTTTTCCATATCTTGTGTCGCTTCACTTTGGATAATGGGCTTAAGCTTAATACAGGATAGCATAAACGGTGTTAGCTCGCTGTCGTTTCTTAGAATTGATATAAACTTCTTTTTAAATTATTTTAGAGTTTTGTTAATTGGAAGAAAAAAATCAGTTGGTTTCAAAGCTCTCCAGTCTTCAGAGGTTTAGATCTCTATTATTTTGGGGCATCCAAATTTGATAGAAAATATTTCAAGTAACATCATATAGCGGATATGTTCCTCTACCTACTTTAGTACTTCCACAGTGGTCTAAACCTTTAATGTGTAAACTCAATAAATTTATAGCACCGTAACATAACTGTAACTTTAAATTCAAATGTGTATATATAAAGTTTATCAGAAATACGAGAATTGACATGCCTTTCATGTTTCTTCAGGACATGCCAAGACCTGGCTGAGGCTGATTGAAAGAAAACGTGATTGAAGGCATCATAAATTCATAAAATAGAAATGATCTTTGAATAGGAAAATTGTGGGTAGGCAGAAAGACTTACATAGGTGAAAATTTAATAAGATTTTTAGGTAGCTGGCAGTTTTTAAGGTGATATGTCTTCCCTAAATGATTCTAATTAAAAATCAGGCATCAACCATATTTTTTGTTTTAAAAATTTGAATTTTTTTGAAAAAGTAAACAGACACCGCTATGTGAAACTTCATAGAATACTATAGTTGGGTTTTTTTGAAGTAGAAAAATTTTATTGGCGCCTTTAATACTTAGTGTGTTCTTTATTGTGCAGAAGTAACTTGTTTCACTGTGTTCATTGGTATAATGTGTTCTTTGTCTCTTACCTATGCACTTAAGCAACTAAACTCAGCTCGCCTTGAAGGAGATAACATTATGGTAAATTTCTCTTACATGCTCAACTTCCTGCATGTAAAATGGCTGAAGGTTTGTTGGCCTACTGTGTTTTCTACATCTTGAATAAAGTGCCTTCTCTTGCTATTAGCTGCATGTAAAATTCTAAAATAGTTGAAGTCATGCATTCGTTATATCTAACAAAAATACAGGGAAAAAATACTAGCTGAAATGATACTGGAACTTGAAGAAAAGAAATTGTGTTTTCTAATTGCCAAATATATTGATTATGCCAATACATATTTTAGAATCTGAATTTATACCTAATATATAGTGCCTTTTTGCACCCACTATAAAATACTAATTTAAGCTGGCACTTCATATTTTGGCAAAGAAAATTAACAAAATTTACTTTATTTAGAGAAAAGTATAAGGCGTACAAATTAACTTTGTTCCTCTGTAGATTCATTGTTTACCTTATATTCACCCAAACTCAGCATAGAATTAATTTTTTCTGCTATTCCAGGCCAAGACAACCACAATAGGTTAGGTATTCCTATAGTGGTCAAACCCATTCTCCATCCAGTGCTAACTCAAGAAAGTTTCAGAATGGTGATAGCCTTGGGCAAGAATAGAGAATAAGAATTGTTTTATAGTATCCAATGTATCTATTTAGCTCAATTTGAGAAAAATTTTGTGATATTAGAAATTTTTAATTTTTGTAAAATAAAATTGTAAAATCTGAATGTAGCCAATAAAATTTACAGATGCCATGTTTTGTATTATACTTCTAGATATATTACTTCCATTAGAAGGGCAAGAATCTGCAGTACAATTAATGATATTAATAAATTGGCAATTAACTGACTGCTTTTGTTCCATGCATTGACTAAAAGCAGGAAAATAATCTGTCTACTAATGGTAAAGATTATTGTACAGAATACATAAAATGTGTTTTTGTTTTGGCGGGGGGTGGGGTGGTTAACTATAATTATTGAAGCCCTGGCTAAATTATGGCTTTCTTTAAATAGCAAGAGAATGCATTCTTTTATTTCCATTGTCCTATCTATATAGGTAAATGAAAAGGGTGACACTTATATTTTAGTCATTGCTAATTTAGTATATAAATCATAAATTTTTTTTGTCTTAGGTACAAGTATCATCCTAAACAATCAGCAAGAGTTTGTTTCATTTGTTAATACTAATATAATCTACTTATATTAATAGTAAGATATATAACTCTAGTCATTTTAAATTTATTAGATCTCCAGTTTGTTTCCCCCAAAAGGGCTATGTCAGCATTCAGCTTATGTTAATTCCTGCTTTTCTTTCATTTCCTAAAACTCTAGAATTTATACCTAAATGAGAAATATTAAATCATTTAGTCCAAATCTCTCATTTTACAGATGAGAAAACTGTAACTAAGAGGTTAGAGTTTCCCAATTTGGGAAAAATGTTATTCTTATTAATTTATAGAATTAGCATAAGATTTAAAAAGTGATAATACTGATACATATAAAAAGCATACTTTTACAGTATGTTAAGCTGTACTGACTTAGTTACTACCGTGTTTAATCTATTAATATGATGCTAGAAAAGGAGAGTGTATCATTTGAATTAAAATATTTACATTTTTCTATACTAAGTTGTAGAAAATGTTAAATTCCAACTTTCTTTCATGCTCTATATTTTTCTCTAATTTTTAATGCTGGCTAGATTTGGGCAGAGGAAGTGACAAAAGTAAGTAAATTATTAAACTACAGAATTATGAAACAAGAATTTAATTGTCATTCAGTAAATATTTATTGGGCAACAACTGTGGGTCCAATCACAGTCTATGTTACTATATCTTATAAAATCTGAAAATTATGAAATGCTCAAGTCTCCTTAGCCAATAGCTTCACAGAGCAGAATAACAACACTGCAGAGATGTAGTTTGCATATACCCTGATAAATCTTAGATACCTGTTACATTAAGTGTTAATCTTAAAATGCCTTGCTAGAAGACAGTTGAAATACATAATTTATTCATTGATAACTATTTTTTTATTTTTTGATAACTATTTTTTTAAATGACAGTTTTTAAAATGTAAAGAATAGTTAATACCATGACCTATATCTTTAGCCAATTGGACTTATGTGTCACACAAATTTTTTAGGTAACTGAGACTTGTTCACTCTAGCACCAAAGTTAATTTTTCTCAGTCATGTTAGTTGAAAATGTTTGTGAAAAATGTACTTTACTGTTTGCTGCATTAAATACAGGATAGCAAATATTTAATTTTGCTTACAGTTAAGGGCATTAATATGAATATTCATTATTGTACTGTGTAACAGTTGGATCTGTTGTTTGTTTTTCAAGTATGTTGTCTCCTCCCTCAGTGTCAGACTGTTACTTCTAGAAGCTGTCCATATGACTGCTTCTAGCAGTCCCTCTGCCTGTGTTACCATTTCTAATGTTCTCTGGGCTGGGGAATCAAGTAATTAAGCAAGAATTTAAGGAATAAAATTATGACTTTAGTGCAGACTTGTTTCAAATGCTGTTTTAGGTTTTCAGCATTTTTCATTTTAGTCCTCATGTTCGGGCCTACCAAAATTTGACCTCCAGATGAGGATTATGCTACGGATTGATAGGATAGGTGATAACTGTGGCCCCTGACTATTAATAGCTTTATAAACTTTAATTTTTATTTTCTGGCTTTGTAGGATTGCTGATAATACAATCTGTTCTATGCATAGGCGACTTATGCTCTCTTCTCCCTTTGTGGAATCTATTCATCAACTTTGTTATAGTTCAACCCTGCCTTCTGATTTCTCCCTGAACCTCTCTAATAGAAGAGAATATAGATTAAATAAGAAAACCAGAGTGTCTTCCCCTCTGGTTGTCATACAGGTCCACCAAAAAATTTGACTTGATTTTTGCAGTCTCTACAAGTTTAGGAAATAGTCGATATAATAAATGGAAAGAAACCCATGAAACAAATGTTTATATTGTATATGTTAAACCTTAAGAAATATATCAAAATGGATTTGGAGGATTCTTCTATACTTCTCACTTATGTCATTTTTATAATTAAAAAATTTATAAATTTTAAAACTTCATATTCTCAGAGTATTTTAAGATGTTAAGCCCATAGGAAAAGTAGGTTACATCGACTAAGATTGTCTCAGCAAGTGCCTCAGAAGCATGACCAAAATTTCTCTTTTATAAATATCCTGTTCTGATAACATGGACCAACAGATTCTTGCGCATTTTCCATCTTAAAATAACTCTTCTTGCTTACCTAATCCATGTTATGCTATCACATAGTCTAGATCAGTTAGTCTAGTAACAGTAATTTTTAAGAGCAGAAGTCCTTTACCCTAAAATTTTACATCTTAATTGTAAAATTAAGTCAGGGAATGAGATCCTTTGAGGACAAAATCTCAGTCGGCCCTTTAAATTTATTGTCTTTCTTAAAACCTTTCTTATCTTTCTTTCTAATATGGATCATTTTCTTCCCAAGTAAACTATGTTGAACCTAATTTAAATTTCCTTAGCCTCTCAGATTATTATGATCAATTATGTGTGTCGGAAGTATAGATGGCTTGGGACATTTGACTATGTTTGAAGCCACCCCAGACATACTCTGAAACTTATTCAAGAAATGAGATTCGTTCCTTTCTTATCATTTACCTTTTTTAAACATAAAATCTAGATCGTACAGAAAAATGACTTCCTAAAGTCTAGAAGACCGATCCCTCGCCCTTAGTGAGATCATTTAATATTTTTTATTCAGTATACTTAGCATTAAAACATTTCCACTTCAATCTCCAGCTTCCGTCACCTTAATCTGCCACCTAGCTTACTCGTTTACACCTTGTACAGAAATACTGCCATTTAGTAGGCTTTTCTGCCATTTCTACTAAAAGTCATTAAATTATACTTTCACAATCAATGACCTACATGGAACTAGCCTGGTTTATTTATAAAGTTCATTTATTTTTTATTTGCTCTAGTTACTCCTATTAATCAAAGCCTTTTTGTATTCAACCAAGCAGAACAGTAAATAGTGCAAATGTAACATTGGAGGGATTGGTTTTCCTTAATGCTTTCCTAAGGAAGAACATTGATTCTTTTCTTCTCCTAGGACTTTTTTATGCTTTGTACTAGCTTGCAGATGAAGTTTACTTTAGCCCTGCTATCAAAACACCATCTATTCTGGTTTTAGTCAAGTACATTTAATTTCAATTCTTGACTACTGACTAATTCAAGCTTATTTCCATAAATCCAATCTAGGGGTCTTAGTCCTTTCTGCCAGGTTTGTTGACTGTGGGATACTATAGCAACTGATTATCTGCTTTGCTGCTACTTCCTTGTTGACTGGCTCACTAGGTTAACTGTTGCCACCAAAGGATGAAAGAGAAGCTCGGGCCTGAAAGGAAAAATTTCATATCTTGATTTTATGCTTACTACATATTGGAAACATTGTAAATTATTTACTTGAGGGGGAAAGCTATTTATGCTGGAGAAGTAGTAAAAATATCATTATAATGACATTGTCACTAATGATGATTCCCAATGGGGGATAAGCTGATTATTTTGAGTGGGCTGTGAGGTTTTATTTTGTCCTCCCCACTTATTACCAATCAACTCTGGCTAAATGTTTGAGATGTTTTTTTGCCAATATTTCCTGTTTTTAGATCTTGTTGATTTGTCAGTGAACTATTTTGTCCCAACTCTAAGCCTATATCAGATGGTTGAAGCCAAAAGCGGTATGCTATTATATATATATCATCTCTTCCTAACTCCAAAATCCATGACTTCAACTTAGTAGCTTAAAATCAGCCGTGATGGAAGTATTTATACCACAAAAGTCTGGCAGTGAGAGCTTTTTTTTCTTCTCAGAGAACAGTTTACCAACAGAACACTGATTGAAGGTCAGCCATAAATTGCAGAAAACCTTTTTAAAACCCTAGTATATAGCTTAACATAATTCTGCTTATGGTATATTTTGTGCATAGTTTAGAAAGGAAATTTAAAATAAAGATATTTAGAATGTAAGACAGAGAATCCTTTGAAGGAACCTGAGAACTATGTCCCTAGCAACAAGTGTTTGGTAACCAAACACAAAAGGTAAAAATCCTGTGGCTTCACTCTAAAGTCTTTTGCATTTGAAATTGAAGACTATCTTTAACTTCAAAGTAAAAAACTATAGTAATAATTGAGAATTTTTTTGCAGTAATATTATTTTATACTTGCTAAACTATAGTAATCTTAAAATTTTATAAAATATTAAAATTTAGCAAAGTTGATACTAAAGATACATGAAAATATCTTGAAGGCCCCATAGTTTTTAGGCTCTTTTGAGTATATCATTAAGCTTTGATATTAATAGATTCTTTTGAGTCAAGTACTGGTAAGGAATCAGTTCTACTGAAGTTGAGTAATATAGAAAAGCTAAGGTCTAGAAACCAGGAACCAATTTAGATGCAAGCAGAATCAGAGAATTGCCAGAGTATCACTTGAGCTTTGTTTAGGGGATTTTTTAACTGTCTAAACAAATGTATATAAGGTGGACTAAGTCTTCTAATGAGATTCTAAAACTATGTTCTAATTTTAGTCTGAACAGGAATTAAGAATAACTCAAAGTGAATTTGATCGCCAAGCAGAGATTACCAGGCTTCTGCTAGAGGGAATCAGCAGTACACATGTAAGTGTTCATTTATTGGCACTTCATTTGGAACAAAAGTCTTGAGGCAATTTGGGGAGGAAAAACTGAACTTCCTTTTCAAAAAGTCATTATCAAGAAAATTTAAATTGTGGCATTTTCCAAGATATGTGAAGCAATATTTTTAATTTTTGTTTACCCCTCATCACCTAGTTCTCCCACCTTCATCATATCCACTTGTTGGGATTTACTGGCTAAGCAGAGTTTGTTACTGTACAGAGATAGTCTTAAGCCGTGTAGTAAGATGCTAGATATTGGTGATGCTCCTTCAGTAAAGTGTTGTGCTCTGTCTCCCCTTTGCATTTGCCACTTTAAGCAGATTATAGAGCTAAGAACTAACTATAACTTTCTTTTACAGGCCCATCACCTTCGTTGTCTGAATGACTTTGTAGAAGCCCAGATGACTTACTATGCACAATGTTACCAGTACATGTTAGACCTCCAGAAACAACTGGGAAGGTGATAATTTACTTTTCACATCTAAAACTCCTGATAAGAGAACAAGTTCTGATTTTTGCATGTGAACAAATAGTAAGAATGAAGATTAGAATTTAAAGGCTTTTTAGAATTGGATTTTTTTTTTTTTTTAGGGAAGTAATTATCAGACTTCTGAGGTAACAACATTTTGAGCTGTCTGGCACAGAAGAATGTTAACAGAGATGAGATGATAATTTAAGTGAATACCTTTTTAGTGCTCTATAAAGAAAGCTTGAAAGTGTTTGAATTCACTTTTCTCTGGCTACTGAATACTTTTTGCTATAGGTTGAGGAAGATATAGTTGCATTGACACTTAGTTACCCATAAAGATAAACTAATTTATACTTTTTCATTACTTATTCACTATATTGAAAAAAAAGTTTTAGAATATTCTGTAAGACTTCATGTCCACTGTTGTAATTATTTTGAGTATGATAATAATACTGTAAAGCAAAATGATAGTATGTAAAGCAAACATAGCCTAATCATTCATTCATCAAATATTTGTTGACTGCCTACCATGTGCCAAGGATTATTTTGTATTCCAGGGTTATATTAGTAAACAAAACAGGCAAAAATGCTTTCCTTTATGGAGCTCACATTATAAGGTGACACTAGAAATAAAATTATGTACATGGGGCAAGGATGATCTCCATTCTCACAACACTTAGTCTAGGTAGAAATACAGGCCATTGGTGGACGGGCCATGGGATAAGCAGAAAGGTAGAAGAAGTACAGAGTATTGTGAGGGCATCTAACTGTGACTTAAGTACCTCTAACAATGTTTCCCAGATGAAATTATCTTAGTAGGAATAAGCTAGATGATGAAAGGGCACAGCTGAATGTTTTCCAAGCAAAGGAAGAACATGTAAATCAAGGCCGAAGGAAAGAGAGTAGTATGGTAAGTTCAGGAAACTGATAGTGGTTCATTCTTGTTGGATCGTCGTGTTCAAGTTAAGAGTAGAATGGTAGTTGAGTCTAGAGGACCTAAGCAGAGTCATACCACGAATGGCCTTTAAAGTAAGTTGGTAAGGAGTTCGGGATTTATATAGCAAGAAACCATTAAAGCAGGGGAGTGATATGTGTCATTTGAAGGAGGAATATCAAGAAAAATTTTTTCAAGAAGGTAAAAAAAATAAAGTTACTTTGCTGTTCCTTTCTGCCCATTAATCCTTCAAAATTAGGCATAGAACAAAATTAGGCACATCCACAAAACCAATTTTTGGATCTTAAAAATGAGTTGTAGCCTAATGTCATTAGTTATTCTAATGAAATTTACAGAAGGATTTACATTTGTATATAGTAGAGGTTTTGTTAGTGATATTAATATCTGAAGACAGAACACCACTTTATCTCCACATCATTACAACTATTTTAAGTCCAAGAAGCCTTAGTACTTCCTTCCCACTTTGTCCTGAAACTCTGGGAGTACAGCAAAGGGGTTGCTCTTGTTACCATTCATATTTGCGTTCTGCTTACAGCCACACAGTGCTTGAAACTCAGCCATATAAAAAATATCTAGTTATTACTGCACTTCAGGATAAGCTCCAACATAATAAAGTAAAACCACTGCTTTAATTCTAGAAAAGAAAGTCTAGCTTGTCTCTCTGCCCCCCAAAAATTATATTACTGCTAAGGACCAATGACAGTAGAAGAAATTTCAGCCCTTTAATTTGTTTCAAGTTATGCTTTTTAAGACAGTACATAGAAATATTCACATGTAGAACTTCACAAATCATCCAGATCCACACCAACAAATTTAAAAGCTATTTATGAAGAGTAGAACCAGGTTGTATTGTTAATAGTTATAATAACAGTACCAACAGGCAGTAGTAGTAACTGAATAATAGCAATCATTTCTATAGGGCTTATGTTGTGCCCAGCACTCTTCCAGATACCTCATATGTGTTATTAACTTTATAATTCTTACCACCAAATGAGGTGGGTACTATTATTATTCAGATGTCAAAGATGAGGAAACAGAAGTACTTGTCACAAGATTAGTAAATGTATTTTAATAATCGGAAGGCTTTTACATATCAACCTAATAGTGGCTTCATTGATTGACATTATTACAGTATGAGTAATTTCTATGATTTTTTTAGATGTTTCTATAAAAGTTCTTAGAAGGTAAAAATGGCCTTGCAGTTTTTTGGGTTTTTTTAATCTGTACAAAATTGACTTAGGTAGACTTCAGTGGCTAAGCAAAGACTTATTATACTAGGAAATTTAAAAGTAAAATTCATGGTATAAAAAAGCCATGTGTGTGTATACATATACATGTAAATGGAAAAAGAGCTTATTTTTTATTTTCAAAAATGTATGTATTTAATCATTGCTGAGGAGCCACGCTCACTGAGGAAAGGATGCTAGGAAATGTGGTCTTAATTTTAGAGAGTAAAACCTGAATTAGAAATTATATCTTTTTATCATTAGAACACTTTATCCATCAGAGAAACAGCTACTTTTAATTGTTAAAATGCACTGTTTTAGGCGTGGAGGATACAGTTAAACAAAACAATCAAAATCCCTGCCTGCATGGAACCTACATTCTATTTGGAGGTAGAAGGGAACAGAAAATCAATATGTATGTACATTATATAGTATATTAGAAGGTGATAAATGCTATAGAGAAAAAGACAGCAGGGAAGTATGGTGGGGGCAGAGAAAGATGTAAGAAAGCAAAGCATGCAATCATCTGAGAGAAGATGCTCCAGGAGAGGGTGCAGCAAGTACACAAACCCTGAAGTAGAAACATAGCTGGCATGTTCTAGGAACAGTAAGGAGGGCTTAGCTGGAAATGAATCGAGGAAACATGTAGGGCTTTGAAAGCCACTGTGTTTACACTTCAGTCTTTACTCAGAGATGAGGAGCCATTGGAGAGTTTTGAACTGAGAAGTGATGTAATTTGATTGTAGGCTCTAACAGGATCATTCTGGCTGCTGTATTGAGGATAGATGTCAGTGGGCATGGGTGGAAGCTGACAGACCTGTTTTGAAAGTATTGCAATGATTTAGTCAATAATCCAGTTAGAAGGTGATAGTGGTTTGGATCAAGGTGATTATGGTAGATGTGATAGAAATGATCAGCTTCTGGGTGTGTCTTAAAGTTAGAGCCAGCAGGGTTTGCTAACAGACTATGTGTGTATAGAACTTGAGTCAAGAATTACTGTAAGTTTTTGGCCTGGGCAACTGAAAGAATGGAGTGGTATAGCTATTAAAATGGGGAATGCCACAGGAGGAGCAGGTTCCAGGGATTGGGCAAGGGACAGCAGATTAGGTATATCAGAAGCCTAATTTTAGGCATGTTAAGTTTGAGATGTCTATTAAATATTTAAATGGAGCTATCCAAATTTAGGATATGCAAGTCTGGAGTGTGGGGTTGGGGGAGTAAATTAGAGATATAAATTAGAGAGTCATCAGCATATCAAAGATTTTTAAATCTGTGAGATTAGATGAATCACCAAAGGGGTAAGTATAGAGAAAAGAAGATGACCAAGGACTGAGCCCTGTAGTACTCCAATATGGAGAGCTGAGGAACCAGGCGAGGAGAACGGTCAGGAGTGAGCAGTGAGGTACTATGTAAACCAGAAGTGTGGCCTGGAAGTCAAGTGAAGAACATGTATGAAAATGGAAAGGTGTGGTCACTGGACAAGTCAAGTGAATTGAGGACCAAATTGACCATTGGATTTAGGAACACCAAAGTCATTGCTGACCTTGACAAGAGTAGTTTTGGTGAAATAGTAGGGTAGGGGCAAAGTGTGTTTGTAACATAAGAGACTGGGAGAAGAGGAATTGTGACAGTAAGTTTAGTAAATCTTTCAAGGAGTGTTGGTGTGAAGACAAACAGAAATGGAGCGATAGCCGGAGGAGCGAGTGGAGTCTGGTGATTTTTGTTTGTTTGTTTTTTAAGATAGGAAAAATAAGAGCATGTTTGTAAGCTGATGGGAATGGTAGAATAGATGTGGAAATCATGATAACATGGGAGAAAAAAGGAAGAATTGCTGGAATGATAACCTTGAGAGGAAAAAGGGGATGAGATTTTGTGCTCGTGTGGAAGAATCAGCCTCAGGCACATAGACAACTCATCTGTGTTAAAAAAAGAAATGACAAAAAGCATGGTCGTTTCCTGGTTGTTCTTTTTCCTCTCAGTTAAAAGGAAACAAGCTCATCAGCTGAGTGTAATGATTAGGGGAAAATTGCTGGAATTTTGAAGATAGGGGAGACAGTATGAAATAGTCATCAGGAGAATGGAAAGTGAAAGTGAATGAATGAACTAGAGAAATGTATAATTGCCAGGCAGTATGATGTACCTAATTATAAATTGAATGTAAAACCAAACAGCAAGCTTTTCTATTTTTCTCTTTTCACAGTAGATGCATGGATACTGAGTAGGTAAATAGGGAGGTTTTTTACTGAAAGTACAGTGAAGTGAGGGGCATCAAAGATAGCCATATGCAAGGGGGTGATTATAATAATTAACTATGGACATGAAAAGAGTATTGGTAGGATCATAGGTCTTGATAGGCTTATTGACATGAAAGTACTAGAAATAAAAAGGTGATGGTCAGAGAATGGAATGGTGGAAATTATGATTATTGGAAAGGTGGTAGTTACTGGAATTGATATGGTCTAGACATGACCAGGGGAATGGGTAGCTGAAGTAGGATAAGGTAAGGTACAGAATCACTAGAAGAGTAGAATCAATGGATCAAAGAGGCTAAAGTGTTAGAAGAATTGTCCATATAAATATTAAAGTCACCAAGAATTAAGTAAGATATAGTGTCAGTGAGCTAGAAATGAAAGGGAAAGAATGAGGCATCTGTAGATGATTACAACAAGAGATAGTGGGTAGTATATAAACAACATGAAACTGAAAGATTGGGTAGAATTGGTTAGAAAGAGTCTAAAAGTGGGAATGAAGAGCATGGACTCCTATTCCATTTACCTCTGCGTTCAGTGATAAAAGAGGAGTATAGGAGATAAACACTAGCATAAGGGGGTGAAGGGAAGGTTTAAAGATACAGGGAATTGTGCTGATAGCTGATTTCCAGATGGCACAATGGTCATCAAGAGAAAAGGGGAATTTTATCTTCTGGTGCTATGGATTTCATCCAGCTTTACTGTGTAAGAGGCCTTTTAACTAATGGATTTATTAAAACATACGTAAAAATTTTCATAGATAATTTCCAACCTTAGAAATGATTGAATTAGAATGATTATAGGCCACCTGTTTTATACTGTTTTCTATTTAGTAGTGTTGGGGGAACAATAGCCTTCAAATAAATTGAAAATTCTAATAATCTTCAAATTGTTTATAAGCACATTAGTCACAAAATTGCACTGATTTCTAATAAAACTTTAATTTTTTTCCTAAAAATAGAATAAAATGAACGTGTAAAATTTGACCTATTCTCTCATTGAGTCTTCTATTTCATTATTCGAATGTCTATCTCCTCACTTGTGTGAATGTCCTTAAGGGAATGGTATCTTTTTTGAGACAGAGTCTCCATCTGTTACCCCACCTAGAGTGCAGTGGCATCATCATAGCTCACTGCAGCCTCAAACTCCTGGGCTCAAACAATCCTCCTGCCTCAGCCTCCCAAGTAGCTGGGACTACAAGTGTGCACCACCATGCCCAGCTAATTTTTTAAAATTTATTTTTGGTAAAGACGGGATCTCACTCTTGCTCAGGCTGGTCTCGAACTCTTGACCTCAAGTGATCTTCCCACTTCGGCCTCCAGGAGTGCTAGGAATACAGGTGTGAGCTACAACGCTTGGCCATCATTTCATCTTTGTCTTCTGCTCGTGGTAGTAATGCTGAACATGTAGATACTCAATAAATATTTGTCATTTGATTGAATAGGAAAATATGATTGGACTGGTTTATTAAAAAAAGTTTAGCTATTCACATATTTCTCAAGAAATTAACTTGAGAAAGCATCATTCTTGTGGTAGTATCTAAGTTTTCATTATTATTTTTATTTAACAATTCATAAAGAGAGGAAAATAATAATACTAACAGAAGTGTTTTGGCAGTGCTTTAAGACAAACCATCCTTTTTTTCCTGGGGGTAAAAATAGTCATTATGTCTGCTTAAAAATTTTAAGTTGGTATTATAGAAGGACAGATTTGAAACAGACTTTGAAGGATTTATATTTAAATACCATCTGAATTGTCTCGTATAATTGGCCCAAGAGGGGAAAGGAAGATGGCACACTTTGTCATTAAAATATTATTAATACCTGTTAAGTCTTTTTCCAGTGTGGAGGTTGGTAGAAAGTAAACAGTGCCACCAAGTGGTGATATTAAGGAACTTCAATCACTTGGAAATGATTAATTGGCTGTTTTCTTTTCAACAGTTTTCCATCCAATTATCTTTGTAACAACAATCAAACTTCTGCAACACCTACACCATCTGTTTTACCAAATGTGATTGTTTCTTCTGCCATGGCTTCAACTAGTGGCCTAGTAATCACCCCTCCTCCTACCAACCTCAATGACGTTAAGGAGTATAATGGCAACAGGAGGGCCAGGGTTCTCTATGATTATGATGCTGCAAACAGTACTGAATTATCACTTCTAGCAGATGAGGTGAGTACTGTGGGTATGAGAAGAAAAGTATAACAAGTGAAAATTCTACATTACTTATTTGGAAATAGTTTATCATGAATGTTTTGTAGATTTCAGATGGGTATATTAACATTTTAGTTCTATAGAATATAATAAAATAAAATTTTAGTTCCATAGAATATCACAGAAACATTTAAAACTTTAACTGCTAAAGAACTTGAAACTGCCTCCTATAAAATCTTTTATCTTTTAGCAAAATTAATAATATTTAAAGTCCTTTAGCAAATTAAACAAATACAAATCTGATTATTTTTAATGTAGTTAACAACTGGAAATATTTTATTTTGTAGGTGATCACTGTGTTCAGTGTCGTTGGAATGGATTCAGACTGGCTCATGGGGGAAAGAGGAAATCAGAAGGGCAAGGTGCCAATTACCTACTTAGAACTGCTCAATTAGATAGGTGGACTGTGGAAAGATTACCCATCATGACATTGTATTTATGTACAATTAACTCTAAATATAGCAGGTTTGAGTATCTTCCATGTTAATGTCTTAAGAGACTGACTGAAAATACCAGCTATCAGAAACTGGCCTTTCTGCCAATAAAGTTGCATGATAAATATTTCATTACAGAATTTATGTTACACCTTTCATGCCAAGAATGTTTTCTTACAAAATTCTTTTTACTGAAGTTTCACTAATAAGCAGCTTCTACTTTTGAGCCTCAACTTAAAGCAGAAGAACTGTTTTCTACTGAATTTTTCACTAACAGCAAGCTTTTGTTTTATGTAAAATAAATCTATTGTCAATTGATATCAGTGACTCATTTATTAGGTATAATTAATAGCCAAAGAGTAAAATTAAAGTTTGTTTTAAACTTTTGGTTTAAAAGAGAGCTCCAGGATATTAAAGAAAAAAAACAAAAAAAAACCCTCTGTTTTGAAGAATAGACTGTTTCTAAATGCTTTCGTAAACAGAAATGGCAGTTATCCTTGTTTACCTTGTTTTCCAACAGAAATTAGATGATTGCAGTACTATGTTTTGATGAGTTATTTTGGGGATTGGCTTGTTTTGTTTTTAAACACTACTGGTTTCTTTTGAATTTAAGAACAACTAGTTATTGAAAGGCATTACCATATTTCTCTGATAAATTTGTAGTTAAGGTTCTAAAACATCTGGTATAAATTCAGTTCACTGAACATGTTTTTAAGATTACTCAGTTGACACAACTCAATGCAAAATCAGAATTGTTTCCATTAAGAACATACTGCAGTAAAGAGGATTTGTTCTTATGGAACAACAAATCTTTATAAAAATATGGATTAATGCAACTGCATTCATTATAAGTAAATTACACACAAATTTTTGGTTTCTCTGAGCCTACTCTTAAAATATTAAATTTATTAATGAACATATGTTATCTTGGTGAGGATCTTTGCTTATAAAACACACACTCATGAAATTATTAGTGATACATTTGAAGCCAGAAAATTGCTATTTGGGCCATGCTATGAATCAGCAAATTGGCAGATCGTTTGCATGTTAAGACTTCTGTTCTCATTCTCATTCATTCATTCAACAAACATTTGTTGAGGACCAGGTACTATACTGATCAACTGTGGATACTACCCTGAACAAGATACACATAGTCCTTGCCACTGCAGAGCTTAAGACCAGTAGAAGATACAGAAAAATAAACCAGCAGTTGTTCTATAACAGGATCCGTACTGTGAGAGAAAAAATATAGGATACTGTGTTTGGGAGTCACCTAACTCTGAATTGGAGAGTGAGAAATGGTTTAAGAAAAAGTGTTCCAGGTAGAGGAAAAAAGACGTGCCAGGCCTTGAGCCAAGAGAACATAGCATATTATGACAACTAAAAGTATTAATAATTTACTCTGGCTTAAGCATGAAGTACAAAAGTAAAATTCATTTATTCAGGGAATGTTAATCTATCAAGATGGTTCTTTTTGGTACTTTAAAAAAAATGAATAAACACCATTTTAAAATATCCTTTTGTTTTAAGAGCTCCTAATATGTTGATAATTTAATTCACAGTCCAAACTTTAGTTGTTACCTTTTTATTTCTGTGCTGAGACACATTCTTCTACAATTTTAATAGTTTATAAGACGTTTTAACATTGTGAATTGCTGTATTCTTAACTCCAAAAGCTGCTCAAGCTGGTTACTTTTTATAGAACCAAGTAAATGAAACTTTTTTGCCTTCCCTCAGAAAGGAAGTTCTACAGCCTAGTGTATCATCTATTCTGTTATAGGAGTCCAGATGTAGGCTTTGAAAGATTGTACCAAAACTTCAGGTCATCTTAAACAGCAACTTATTTCCCATAAAATTAGGTTTGTGGGAAATAGAGTGATAAAGGGGAAAGAGTATTAGTAATGGAATAAAATGGTCCTGAGTTCAAATCCTGTCTTCCTCACATACTGTGCTCTTTGAGCTTTAACTCAGATGTATAACTGCCATTTCTTTACCAGTAAAATGAGGATAATAATTATGCTACCTTAGGGTGGTTGTATTATATAGCAAATGTTATCTTGTATTTCAGGTACTTTTTAGGGAAAGGCTTGGCACATAGTAAACATTCTGTAAATACCAGTTTCCCCATGTGAGCCCCAGTAGCTTCCTCGCCTACCAAGACTGTGGGCCTCGTTTATGACTGTGTACCAGAAGTACCTCTTTATGTCTGGGCTCTGTTTACTCCCTATCTGTCCTATCCTCCACCCTCTTTAAATCAGACCCCAGTCTGAGTTTAACCTCACCACAGTCAGTATAAATTCTTTATCAGACCTTTCTGTTTTCCATAAGGTAAATGTTGATTATAGTAACCCAATAACATACAGAAGCCTTCAATAATAAGTTTCAAAGGCTTCTTGTACCTTTGTCTACCATAAATCCACCATAATATGTAAGCTTGCTTTTATGTTTATACTTTTTATTTTAATGAGGTTTTATTTGGTTGGTTTTTTTGTTTTATTTTGGTATTGGTTTATTTTAAAGTCATTTTCTTAGTTTTTACTCAGGTAAAGGACCATGAAGGTTCTTAGCCATGGAAGAAAAAGCTTAGGAAGCGTATTAATTCATGGTGCAATTCATAATTATTTAAATAAGCTCTGGGCCCTTGAGCTTAATCTAAAAGTATAGTAACATGTGAAGGATGCACATATGAATAAAATAATAAACTAGGAAATAATTGTAGGGTCTTCTACAAACAGAAAAAAAAGTGATTGAATTGTGTCTACCTTTGTCCTCATAGTAATCTAACCTTAAAATGTCATGGTGTTAAAACGTTTTTTAGGGTGCTAATCAGAAAAATCCATATTGCAGGACAGGAGGCCCCAAAAATAGGAATGTGCCTCACTCTGTGTAACATGGGAAATAAGAAACCTGAAGCCAGGATTACCAGTGTGGCTTAGACCCCATCCTCATAGATTCCTGCCATCCTCTCCTAGAACCAAGGCACAAAATGAGACCGGGGAAGCTAGTGTTGGGAAGACATTTCTAAGAAAAACTGGAATGGAAGATGATGGAGGGCAGGACAAGAAACCGTAGACTTGTTCATCCACAGAGGCCCAGCTTACCTCCATGCTTTGTTGACAGGATTCCTGAAAATTCCTTCCCTGTCTCCCAAACACCTGCAATTTTGAAATATGTTACCATATTATATAGCACTTCCAATCTGGGTGAGGAGCCATAATGGAGAGATGGCTTTATAGTTTGGCCTACAGCCAACTTTGCCTCAACCCCTTCTCCAGATAAGATGAAGTGGCCCTTACCTCATGATGAGTCTCAAAAGCTGGGAAGGAAGTTCCACAATCATGACTGCCTTTTCTTCCATATTATCCCAATTAGAAAATCTGCTTAGTAGAGCAGTGTTTCTCAAAATGTGAGACCCCAGACTGGCAATATCAGCATCTCCTAGAAACTTGTTTAAAATGCTAATGACTATTTCCAAGTGCTTTCTACCTTCATTTGCACTTATCTTTTGTTTTCAGGGGCCTATGGAATTAGTCTTCCATGTGACAGCTTTTTAAATATTTTAAGACATAAACTGAGTCTTCTAGTCTTTACTGTGTTCTAGCACTAATCATAATTGTAATTATAGTTATTTTTATAATCTTGTTTAGTCTATATCTGGCAATCTAGAATTTAGACTCCCTCAGATACGGACTATGATTTTTTTGATCACAGTTAAAGTCCCAACTCTTAGCACAAGACCTAGAACACAGTGTGTACTCAATAAGTATTTGTTGAATGAAAGAAAACATGCAAATTCATAAGCCTTCCCCAAGACCTACTGAATCAAACTCTGGAGGGGGGGCCCATCAGTCTGTTATAACAGCCATTTGAGTTATTCTCTTGCACTCAAAAACTTGAGAAACACTGCAGTAGAACTAAGAGAACTTGCATTTCACCTTCGGGTCTACTATCTGACATCACTTGAAAAATTCTCTGCCTTCTTTAACCCTTACCAACAACACTGCTCTGTTCGGTGTAGGGGAACCTTCTGGTCTATATTATTAATACAAGTGGGTATGAAGGTAAAAGGATATGCTTAGTAGGAAATATTGCTTAGAATGTCAGTACTTGGTAGCTGTGAAGGGTTTCTAGAAATAGATGCCTTAGTCTGAAGAAGCATAAGCACTACCACCATCCACATTTTCACTCAGCACAGTGCCTTTTAACTGGTGACAACCAATTAACATCAAACATGCTGACAAACTGTTAAAGTAGTATCAGACTAACATATACATCCTTGTGCCTCTTAGGTTGCTAAGTTCTCTAATTCCTACTTCAAAAGAGACTTTTTAAGAATTGTTAATGCTTTTTAATGGTAGAAGTCATAGCCATGTTGGCAAAAAGAAAAAAATACGGTTAAGATGATAAAAATCACCTGTAATTCCACCATCCAGGTAGAACCACTGTTATTTAGGTATATGGCCTTCCAGACTCTTTTCTGTGCATTTATAGATTTTTTAAGGGGATCAAATTATACATACTGTTTTGTAACTTTTTTTCACTCAACAATGCCATGACTATCTTGCTGTGTCAAATATATTTCTACATCTTTTTAATGGTTGCATGATATTCCATCATATGTGCCACATTTTATTAAACTGTTGAATTTTTAGGTTTCCAACTTTTAATTAATAAAGTGCTTTAAAGAACATTGTGTTGCTAAATCTTTTATGTGTTCTTAATTATTTCCCAAAAACAAATACTTTGAAGTGGAATTGCTAGTGGATAGGGTATGCCAGTTTTTTAAAACTTTTGTTACTGCCATGTTGTCCCCTAGAAAACTTTAAGCAATTTACATTTTATCAGCAGTATATGAAAGAATACTCTTTCTTTTTGGGGGGGCTTCCAACAGAATGTTCTGGAGTCTTTGTTTTAAAGATAAGGGACTAAGAGGAAGATAAAAAGACCCTGCAAAATTAAAGCAAAAATCAGTCTTAAATTTTTCTGACATGACATTTACTGTTCTCCCTTACATCATGTATTTTATTATACTTTGGGAATGTTTGTAGTACTAGCTGTCTCTTGCTTTTATTCAGTTTCCTGAAAGCATTATCACCTTTCTGACTTGTGCTGAAATGGTAGAAGAACAATCTTAAGTACATTCTAGGAATTTTGGGGTAGGTTTAATGCAAACTCTCTGTTGATGTAAAACAGTTTTAGGGAGCATGGCCATAGTGGGAAAAGTAGGACTTTAGAAAGTAGGCAGAACAGTGGCATTCCCACTTGGTTGCTAGGCCTTGT